>JAHLJT010009419.1:209223201-209296070 GCA_031308135.1 Acheta domesticus
TCGATTTGCAATGTGAGTGTTGGGTAAGGCCACTGGGTAACGAAAAGTGAAGTCCAACCACCGTGAAACAGTAAATTTCAGTACACTACATTCCTCAGATCTTAATGCGCTTTTAAGTGCTTTTATTATAGTATTAAAAAGAAATTTTTGTAATTATTCATTTCCACCAAACTGCGACTACTAATATAAAATTAATTTTCTTTAATAATGTTCAGTTCCAGTATATTTTTTAATTTCAGTCTACTACTATTAAAACCTATTTTAACTAAAATTGTAACATTACTGCTTTTATTCTGTGAAAACTATTGAGTTGAAGTCATACGCTGTATAATCGAGTTTATTTGTTTTTTCTCAGAGATCAACATATTGCAAGCCTTTAGAAACATAGGACAACGCTGCGTAGTACATTACTCCCTCTAACTAGTTACGCAGTCAGAATTCTGGGTTGTGGGGGACAATCAATTTATCGGTATCAAGAACTAACCAAACATATGTTCTGACTACACAACGTGTTAGACGAAGTAATTAGCTACAACACCGTAAGTCACTTACAAACGAGATTTACCCGCTTTTTCGTTACCAGGGCCTAGAAATATGAGTTTTCTATATGCCGTTTACCCGCCATCTATTACTTTCTCCATTTTGCTTAAGCATTAGGCGAGAAAGTAACAAGTGGTGATACAGAATGGCACAGACTTTCCCGAATCAGTTTTCTATTTCGTTTGGTTTCGGCTAGCTATTCGGAATTGTCAGATACGCGTGCCAGCTGGCATCGATCGCCGCCAAAGAATATTTTTCTGACATTTTCTTAATAGTTCGGTTTCCTAAGGGTAGAACGAAAATATTAATTTTAAATATTAAACAACAGTAAAACCTCGTCCTAAATAGCAATTTTCTTTGTGCTTCAAAAATTTTGAGACATTAAAAAAAATGTTTAAACGCTTCTAAAAATGCGAAATTTGAAGCTCTATTTAACAGACAACTGTAAGAGTTTTCAAAGAACTTTATTTGAAGTGATTTGAAGCACTTACAATATAATTTACGGATGTTTACAAATTGCTGGTAATGTGCATATTAAAGGTGTGAGAGATCTATCAAAAAATTACATTTGTGTAATTTTTGAAAAAACAAAACAATACCCCAAATTTACGTTACATTAAAGTGTGTAAGTAGCACAATCCGTTCCAAAAGTTTGAATAAAAGAATTGGAGCCATTTATGAGAAAATAGCTTTAGGCGTTTCTGAAAATGTGGAATTTTGAGCTACTTTTCACAGAAAATGGTTGAGTTCTCGAGAAACTTTGTCTGACATTATGTAAAGCACGTGTACTCCTAAATACAATAATGTGAACAAATCGTCACTAATCTAAATATTACCGACGTAGGAGACAAGTCAAACAAATTACATATTTAATAAAAATTACAAAAATTACAATTTTAAAATTACAAATATTACATATCTGTAATTTTTGAAAAAAATAATAGAGCAATATGGTGATTATGTCATTTCATAGAGTACATTTAGCAGTACCCACCAAAATTTTAAGAAAACATTTGGAACCGTTTTCAAGAAAATCTTGCTTTTGTATTTTTTTTTAAAATTACGAATATTGCACTCAATATTGCGCGAAAACGACTAAAATTTTCAAAACAATGTACATGATCTTAATGAAAGACCTTTGTAGAAGAAATTTTATTTTAAGGAAAAATCTTTATCTTCAATTTTGTACTTGCAGAAAGACGCGGAACAAAATTCAGACTTTTGAAATTTTCGAAAATTCAGGTTAACCGTGATAACGAGACCTATGCCACCATTATATGTGTATTTTACTCTATTCTTACAAGAAATTTAAAGAAAAAAATCGTAGCCGTTTTTGAGAAAATTTTGAAAATGTCCGGGAGGCTTCATGTAAAGTACCTTCAAATTTTGAAGAAAGTTTTTCAAAATTGCGGCGCCTCAAGTGGACGCAGATTGACCGGGAAATATTCATTTTAGGAGAAATTGCACGTATGGTTTAGGCGCTATTGTTGTTCACAGACTGACGGACGGACAGACAGACAGAGACGTGCGGAGGGACAGACAGACGGGCAGACGGACTTAAAAAAAACAACACTTTTTTGGGATCAGGGGATCCCCAAAACGTATTTCCATAAAATCTATTTTCCGCAGCATTACATAATTTTCCCTATACCACGTTTATTACTTCATATATACGTACTGTAATATACAAAATATTACAGAACAAACGCCGCGCCTTGATCTGGACGAACGGAGCTGTAATATACAAAATATTATATAAAACAAACGCCGCGCTTAATCTGGACGGTCGCGGTTACTAGGTAACGAAGGTTGTTGACGCGCGAGAAGGGGGCCCTGGATGAGGGAGAGTTGGTGGTTGAGTGGCATCCTGGTGGTAGCGGCGCGTATGTAACCTGAATTATTAAAGTTGGACATCGACGCGAATAGGGAGAACAAATTGTGGAACAAGTGTGCAAGAAGTGAGCAGCAAGAAAGAAGCAGACGGATTTTCGGCGCGGAAGTCAAGGGGCTACGAACTGCGGGGCCATCGTTTCACAACGCCAGACAATTTGGTACAGTGAACTTAATGCATGAAATTAAGCAAGAGAATTTTTATATTTTTAATCTCAAATTCCATTCTTAATAAACAAAATTATTGTTGTGCCACGTTGTGTGTAATTCCTTCGGGACATAAACAATTTCAGACGTCCAGGCTTCTCTGTATAGAGAGCATGAGAACCAGAGAACTGAGCTAGCAAATTAAAGGTAAAATTAATCATCATTCATTATTTTATCACAGTACGTATACAGGAAAGTAAAAATAGAAAAGAAAGAGAAGACAGAAATAAACATGGGCTAAGTAAAAGGAAAAGATACAGGTGGGGAAGAGAGAAGAAATTACTGATGTATTAACAGCACTTCATTTCTCGCATTACTTTTAAAAGAGACCTCTTTCGAAAATTCAGAGCAATTTTCGAAAATACATCAAAGAGGAGACTGATCGATTTTTATAAGCATACAGCACACTATCTGAGGAAAATTTGTAAGAAACGTTTAGGGGGAATTTTATTTTTGAATTCCTGTTTCTTCATTTCTTTATTTTACTTAAAATTTCTTTATTTCAAAATTACGGGAAAACAACTTGTATTTTCAAAAACTTGTTCATAATCTTACTTAAAGGTCTAATTTTGAAGAATAGATTTCTTTATAAAAATGTTCTATCTTCAGTATTGTAGGTAAAGAAAGACACCCAACAAATTTTAAACTTTTGCAAGTTTCAACATTTCAAATAATTCAACTAAAATCGGATATGCGCAGTTTTATAAGCGTACTTTGCTCTATTCGAGGAAATCATTGAAAGACAAAAGTGGAGTTATTTTATAAAATTCTTTGAGAATGTCGTTAGGGCTTAATGTAAAGATCCCCCTCGAAATCAAAATTTCGGAAATCAAAATATTAAAGTTTAACGGCCACGATATCAGCCAGATCAATCTGACAATATCAATTTTAACCAAATTGTGCCTATGGATTTTCCCTTTGAGTTGTTCACAAACATAGGGACAGATGGGCAGTCGATTGTGTCGTGCTGACAGAGACGTTTTGCCGTAAACCCATTTTTTCAGTTCAAGAACCCACAAAATGTAACTTTGTAACTTGCCATCAGACAACAGTCCATTTGCAAGATAATAAACTTATTATTATTAATATTATTATTATTATTGTAATTGAAATTAGGATGTTGACTACACAACCCGATTTAGAAAGTTACTTTTCTACCCAAAAATTAATCACTATTTCGGTATCAGAGACTCAGAAAACTAGTTTTTCTATTGAACAATTGCAGTATTTTGGCTGCAAAATTAGTGTACTTTATATTACGTAAGTGATAGTACGTGAAAACGCAAAAGAAAGAGAAAATAATGCACAAAAGAGGAAGAAAATGAAGCAAGAGGTAAATAATAAGTAAGAGAAAAATTAGGAACAGCATCAGAGAAGGAAAAAGAAGGGGAAAAGTGGTAAAAGCGAGTTATAAGCGGAAAATAAATGACTTCTCATTGTGAAAATAATGGGTTATGTGACACTTTACGTTTCACAATTTAAAAATAATTTAAATAATAATTTATCTATAGTTAAAACCAGTAAAAACTGTATGTGACGTATGGAAGCGCAGCATAATCCTGAGCTCCAATATACCTATCGCACTCTTTTCCCGTACATTCTTGAATCGTCAATAGCTAGCTACAAGAATAATAGATATAATGTTAGCTTCAATCATAGATAGCAAAAAGCGTAGCTGATAACATTTGAAAATTATTAGATGTTTTCGCTTCCGAAATACTAAAAGTAAGGGGGAAATGAACTACAAGTTTGATTTGATGCTGACAAAATTTAAATCCCCTCGCCATATTCCTCCTGAAATAGCGAGAAGATAACTCAACCAAACGTGTGGAAGTTCGAGCGAGAGCGTAGGCTTCCGCGGCCGGAGTCAATATTAAGTTGGCTGTCCGGGTGACGCCGCGTCCATGGCAAAGGTGCCGACGTTTCGGTCGCCATTCTGCGACCTTCCTCAGGGCGTAATGCACGGAGCTGTACTGTGCACGGGTTAATATAGGGCTACGTTCCCCTTCTACCTGTGTGCCGGTTGGCCGGGTGGTCGGCCAATGCGGAGAGAGTGCACCGGCCAATCAGGGCCGGGCTCTCCGCGGGGCGCTGTTGACGGACGGCGCTCCGTCCGTTACCGGACGTAGGGGAGCAGCTAGGACCGCGTCCGTTCGAGACCGGACGTCCTGGTAAAATAGGTGTTTCCAGGCATCGTGAAGACGAATGCCTTGGTCAGCATTAAGATTATGTGGGTGTTTAATTATTTCCACCGCCTCTTTTACCCTCCTCGTACCCCAGCGGTCTTCTCTGGCTAAGAGGCGCGTGTCATCAAATAAGATGGCATGGCCAGTTTTCCATGCGTGCAATGCTATGGCCGATTTATTCGTATTATTGTATTTATAATGACGAATATGTTCCCGGAGGCGTTCATCTACTGTGCGTCCCGTCTCGCCAATGTAACTATGGCCGCAGCTGCATGGGATCTCGTATACCCCTGATGACATAAGGGGAGGGACGCGATCTTTCACGCGTACAAGCTTTTGCCCAAGTTTTTCCTGGGCTTTGTAGGCCGTCTTTATATCAAAGCGGCTCAATAGCTTGCCAATCTTATCGGTGACACCTCGTATATACGGTAGAGTGGCTCTAGTTTGGTTGGTATTGTCACTAGGTGTGGTGATATCGACCGTGTTGGAAGTGGTCGTAGCCTGCCGTACCGCTTGGTAGGCAGCGCTAGCGCTGTATCCGTTAGCTCGAAATGTGGTCTTTAGGAGCTCCATTTCAGAGTCCAACGATTCCTTATCGCACACTCTAGTTGCTCTGATGGCCAGAGTTTTCAAAACCCCCCGTTTAGTTGCCGGGTGATGGTGAGAGCCGGCATGCAAATAACGGTTTGTATGAGTGGGTTTACGGTAAACACTGTGTCCTAGTCTACCGTTCGCTTTCCGACTCACCAGCACGTCAAGGAAAGGTAATTTTCCCTCATTTTCCACCTCCATCGTAAACTTAATCTTAGGGTGTGTGTTGTTAAGGTGCTGGAGGAAGTCAGCTAAGGTGTGAGGACCGTGGGGCCACACTACTAGTGTATCGTCCACGTACCGGAGCCAAACAGTTGGTTTTAGTGGGGCATTCTCCAGGGCCTCCGTTTCAAAGGCCTCCATAAACAGGTTAGCCACAACTGGAGAGAGGGGAGAACCCATGGCCGCTCCTTCAACTTGAGCATATAATTGCTCTCGGTATTGGAAGAAAGTGGACGTGAGACAGAACTCAGCTAAGTCGGCCCATTCCGACGTGAGCCCACGGGAGCAAAGTTTACTGCGTATGACAGTGGCCGCCTCGTCCACTGGAACCATAGTGAACAAAGACGTGACATCGAAGCTGACGAGGATGTCCGAGTCATTTATGCGGAGCTCCTTAAGAATGTCAATAAGGTGGGCCGAATTCCTGACAGCTGACTTGATGTCTTCAGTCAAAGGCTGCAGTTTATCGGTCACATAGCGGGCAAGAGGGTGGGTGGGGGAGTTAATAGCGCTCACAATGGGGCGCAGTGGCACGTCGGGCTTATGTATCTTAGGAAGACCATAAAGCCTAGGAATACAGTGGTTGCAACGTTTTAACCTAGCTTTGGCCTCCGACTCTATAGCAGCCGAGTTGTTAATCCGTGCCGCGACCTCTCCCCTCAGCTTACGAACGGGATTACTTTGCAGAACAGTATAGGCCTGATCTGTCAGCAACGCCTCAACTTTAGAATGGTAGTCAATAGTTTTCATGACCACCGTGGCATTGCCTTTGTCTGCCGGTACTACAACGATGTCCTCACGCTTACGTAGTTCGCGCAACGCTAAACGCTCCTCGCGTCGCAAATTACTACGTGGCAATTTAGAATGGGCCAGAAAACGAGCCGATTCTCTGCGTATGTAGTCAGCCTGGTCGGCAGGCAGTTTTGAAACCGCGTTTTCCACCCCTGCCACGATGTCCGCGGTAGGAACGCGGTCGGGCACGGGGGCGAAATTGAGGCCTTTACTCAATACAGACACAGTAGCCTGGTTCAACTGTTCGTCAGTTAGGTTGACGACAGTACTCGTCAAGCCAACTCTACAGGCCTCAGGATGTTGTTTGGCCTTTAGTTTGTCGAATTTCCGAATTTGCTTACATCTAGATTTATCAAATACACTTTCCGCGGCTTCAGCCGAAACCGTATCAAGTGTGATAAAATCAGGTACACTAAGACAACATGCAAGCTTTAAATGAATATTAAGCAACTTACGTTCGATGTTAGAGAGTTGCATCCTGGTATCGCGGATCCTCTCACGCAGGAGGGCAAAACCCGTTCTACGGAGAATCCGCAATGCTGCCTGGGTCTGAGTCTGGTGACGGATTTCGAGAAAGGACGGCAGAACGTCCTCATCTCTACACCGTTGGAGGAAAGCGAGCTGACTCAGCTTTCGTTTCCGTTTGTCACGCAATGTAGTGAACTCACGAGTGAGTTTAAATATTTCCTCCCCGTAGAGGTTGGTCAAGTGAGAGCGTAGGCTTCCGCGGCCGGAGTCAATATTAAGTTGGCTGTCCGGGTGACGCCGCGTCCATGGCAAAGGTGCCAAATAATAGTGTGGAAGTTCATTTACAGTCCGGAAATAAACTAGGGGCCATCACTGCATTAGCTCAATACATCGAGGGTAAGTGGACTATTAACGTAAATGATGTTAGCTATTGGCCCGAAAGTTGAATTACAATTCCTGTTAAGCCCTATTCACTCTTTTAGAATTACACAATGCCAATGGTATGCGGTGCTAAAATATAAGAATATAAATAAATACGATACTGTTGTTTAATGATCAGTATAGACATCACCTATTTTCTTATTCTCTATTTTTTCTTTCATGATACATTATAAGTATAACACTAGTATTATATATTTTATATTGCATATTTTCTTCTTCTCATAGAAAAATCCAATGTGATGCTTGTGCCAACAAGAAATAATCAGAACATCAGATCAATAGGAGCGACTCATTATTGTCAATTGGGTTACATTATTTAATGAATTTATAACATATAACTATTGTGTTTCTTTTCCTTAATAAATTATAATTTTCTTACATTATTATTTTTGTGGTCGTCTCAAAGAGTAGAAACGGACCCAAACGAAAAGCGCTTGATGAAAAGAACTACACGACGAGGGAATATCCTCCATTACATCCCCAGATCACCGAAGTCCTCCGGGGGCGTATTTTACACATTCTCCTCGCCCACCACTTCACGGCTTCGCTGTACAGCCGCTCACCGGGAGGTCCTAGGGTTAGGGACCCGATGGTGACAGAATTGTCGACAATGGTCGAAAATATGTCAAGTTCCGAGTCGAGTTCACCGCTGTCTGCAGTAGAATTCTGGCGGCCGGCTGCTCTGATCCGCACTTGTGCGTAGTTTCCCCGATCAACATCCGCCGCAGCATTAATCTCCTAAACGGGCCACGGACCACGCGCAATCTTTCCTTCGACTACCTTGTCCTTTCTTCCCCCCGTGATTACAACTACACTTCCTTGCAATGCTCTACCGCACATGCCGGGAGTTTAGAGCTTGTCCCACACACAAATGTTGTGAGTGCGTTTCCTGTCCTATCAACGTCTTCCTCCCTCGCTCTCACTCCTGCTTCCCAAGTGAGAAACCCTTCATCTAAATTGCGTACGTATTTCTCATTGAATGGTCTCCTTTTATCATAAAATAAACTGTAATAAAAATTTCTGAAAGTGCGCAAGCGGAAGAGCAGGCTAAATGGCCTGAGTCTCGCCACCAATTAAGACATTTATTTATTTTGTCCCGGCTGGGGCGATGCCCTGCTGGTGGGAGATACCTGGTTGGGGAAAGCCCCGAGAGCTGACATGTAGGTCGGCGACGGATCTCCACATCCAGCAGGAAAACATCACCGCCAGCTCCCACAATAAAACATGCATTACACTTACAAGGACTACTGCCCTTCCGACACCGTTGCCGCGCTCGGCATCAGTACCCAATCAATCACTGCATGCTCTCGCGGGTCGGAGGCCGCGCCCCGCCCGGCGCCGAAGATCCGCCCGTCGGCGCCTGCCCCCCCCTGCCGTAATTATCGCCGCTGAGTGGCGGCGCCGCCAATCCCACGTGGGTAATTGCTTCCGGTCGCGCGCGGACGCTCGTCCTCTGCCTAACGAGCGGCGCCGCCCGAATTAGCCGCGTGAGACGCCCCCCGCCCCCCGCCCGCGCGCGCGTCTTCGAATGCGGCGCCGCTACCCAGCGCCTCACTGCTGGGCGTGCAACTTTTACTTTCTTATCATGTACTAGTCCACCCTTGCGACCGCTTACGCATGCTACACCCCAGCCTCCTCTTTATTTTTCCATTTTCATATTAAGCCTGCAATATATACTTCGGTTTTTCTTTCTTGGCGCACGGGGGGGTGTCAATAAAATGGAATATGTCACGGTATTTCGCGTCGTTCTGGGTTGTGCCGCTAGGAGTCGCGTGATCGCGACTGTATAGACCAGTGCTGACGATCGTGCGACTCCGGGCGACACAACCGATAACGACGCGAAATACCATAAGATATTCCATTTTATTGACACACCACCGTGCGCCAAGAAAGAAAAAACGAAGTATATATCTTTCTTTGATACCCTCTTATCCTCGGTCACTTGTTCTATATGGCACCTTGTAATTTATAACAATATACACTTATCGTCATAAAGAAAGCTGCATGCAGAAGGAAAGGCGGATTGCGAATGCGATTATTGGTAGGCTCTTAGAGGGTACCGCGCATACGAAATGATTACACTTCACATTTGTAGGCACAACATTTATTGCACAACACGGCCAAAGACGGTACATGTTAGTATGGCGTGAAGTCGCCATGTTGGCTAACACACGCGTCCAGACGTCGCGTCATGGAGTTGTTCAGGTCTCGAATGAAGCTCTGTGCTAGGCCATCCCATGCAGCTCGTACCTGAGCGTGTAGTTCGTGCAGATTGGTGGGTAGAGGTGGGGTCTTGATCGCACTCTCCATTGCTACCCCAAGCATTATCGAATAGGGAAACGTCTGGCGGTGCGGCTGGCCATAGCAGTGTATCTATAGCTGCAAGGAATGCACGGGAGATGGTTGCGTTCTGCGGACGCGCGTTGTCCTGTTGAAATAGGGCATGTGCGTAGACGTTCACGAACGACAGAACCACCGGTTGCAGGATCTTCTGAACGAACCGTGCGACTGTCACGGTGCCCCCAGGAACACTAACGGTGAACGGGCACCACAGGATATCGCGCCCCGAACCGTCACACCAGGCTGGCAGGACGTGTGATGGAATACCACAAACCACTCGTCTTGGCGCTCCCCACAGCTTATCCAGACACGGCCCCGGTGGTCGTCGCCATCAAGGACTCGTCGCTGAAGATGACCCTCTGCCAATATGCATGGCTCCAGGTCCGTCGTTCTCAACACCAGTCAAGTATGTATGGACGTTGCTGGGGTGTGAGTCTCAGGCGTCGTAACGGTCGATATCGACGTCCAGATTCTGCATGTCGCATGTGCGTGCCTTCCTCAATCCATTGCCGCCAACAGCGAGCGATGGTGGTGTCCGTACGGCCGGTGTGGCGCGCAATGCGGTGACAGGACGAATCAGCCTCCCGTAGACCCACGATGCGACCTCTCTCGAACGCGTCTAACTGGACAACCGGTTGTTGAACGCGTCGCTTAGGCCTTGTGTACGAGCAGGTGACGCTCTGGCGACGCTACCCGATGTTGCAATGGCCAGGCGCCGCTTGAGACCCTCTCATCTCGGACGGTGAGCGCAACGTCACGCCCTCACCCTCGACTCCCAAGGGCGCGGCCGACCGTGAAAACGAAATCATTGGCTTCGTGAATGGTGTTCAAAATACCCACGGAGTTTGCAGCGGATCAGTAGGGTCCTTCAGGGTGCAGCTTTTTTATGACGATGAGTGTAATACACCCTTGTCAATACAAACTATCCTTATTTAACTTTATTATCGACCATCGAGGTACACCCGTGTAATTCAATCGCATAGAATTTCAAGTAGTTAGTAATTTCACATTCAGTTGCAGATTTTACATGCTCTGAACTGGTGGGGTAGAATCGAGAAGCATAGAACTAGCAAACATGTAATAGAATGATTAAGAAGATCTCATCCTGTAGATTACGGTGTGAGGAACGTTTCTTTGTGGCCTCAAAACTTTCATTTTTAAAATCTTAGAACGCTTCGTTTAGGGGTTATTTAACGATATACATTAAAAATATTGACGTGCGTTGTCGATTGCATTTTACATGAATATTTATGTGAATGCATATTTATATATATGCATATATGCGTACCAATATATGCATATATTTAAACCAATCTTTCACATTTTTAAAGTCCAAGTGCAATTCGTCATGTCTCCGTGAAAATCTCTTTCTTGAAAGTGAATTGAAGTGACCGTGAAAGACCTTATTTATAAAGATTGGTTGCGTGTGAGAGCCGCAAAGGAAAGGTATACTACTGAAATAATACAGGAGACGATATTTTTCTATTATGTACATACGTATTAGGGTGGGGGTGCTTAAAATTTAACTTTCCTTAACTTACATCTATTCATTTCTCTACGCTTAATTCTAATATATTTTCATTATGTGCATTACTATCTTGACGTTCAGTATTTTCGTGATCTTTATAATCTGCCAGCTCGACTTGCCACTGGCTCTTGTACTAGCCACTGGTTCTCTACGCTTCATTTTAACATATTTACCTTATTTATACACTACTGCGCTTATAATCGTTCTCGCTACCGCTTAAGAAGTAGAAAGAAAGTTATGTAATGCTCCGCGAAAGAATGGGGAATTTTCGACAGAAAACCCTTATTTGTACAGTAAACCCTTAACAGTACCCTGGTAACGAACGATAAATTCAGTTGCTAAATTTAGAAAAAGCCTCTAACACGTGGTGTAGTTAGAATCCTTGTTTAGTGGTTCCTTGATACCGAAAAATGAATTGACGACACGTCAGTCCGTCTCCTTGACCGTCCGTCTGTGAAGAACCCTATCATCTAAACTGTTCAGCCGATTTTCTCCAAAACTGATATTCCCCAACCGATCTAGTTGATATCTCGGCCCCTTGAATTTGAAACCGATGTTTTACTTTTGAGGGTACTTTACATTTTTGTTGAAATTTTGTTTGGATAGTGTGAAGGATATTCAAGAGAATGGTGATGGTCTCATTTTGGCTGAAAACTAATTTTTTCATAACTAATTTTAAAAATTCGAAGTTTATTCTTCCTACAACTACAGTTATGAACATAGAGAGTTTTGCCTTAAAAATCTGTTCCTTAAAGATAGATTTTGAAATAAAGTCATGTACAATTTTTCGAAAATTCGAGTACTTTTCTCGAAATATTGGCATGAAAATGCAGGCGAGAATGTTCGTGCTGTTAGAGCACCACTAGTTTTGGAATTATCATTAGGGAGTCTGTATTGTCAACTCAATTTGTTTCTTTCGGGGTGGAAGTGGTCGATCAGTAATTCATGGATTAAACGATCGTATTATTCTCAGTGACGTCGCGATCTTCACCTCATTCTAGACGTGAATATTAACATCTGACACCTCTCACAAAATAACGAATTTTCTTCAATCGAGATGTTCATCAAGGTGTTCTTGAATCAATTCATCAAGGCGATTTCTACATGTCGGGATTGTGGGAAAAAGAAGCACAGGGCGTATGACACCATGTACTTCCCACGTTGCAAATCACTTGCGAAACCGAAACGAGTTAGTGATTGGCAGAGGAGAGCTACTTATCTTTTCAGTTAACTAGTTATACCACGTTTGATCATCTTCAATTATTTGAAATCAAACAGTTCAATGTATACTTGAGGATACAGCAATCACGTTTCAAGGTCAATAGCCCATCATATTTTGTTAGCACTCTGACTTCTATTACCATCTCAAAAGCATTGCTTTCAGTTGCGCAGGTGTGTGATACAATGAACAGGTTATCTCGTACAGTCGTCTATAATTTTCACGTTCTAGCCAGCTCGTTCATCTCCCTTGCTCCAATCTTTGGACGTCTACTTGCTATCCGAACCAGTGCCCCAATTGCGTCCTGTCACCGTGAGTGATATAATTATCACTCAATTGAGCGGCAATGCCATCGAGGTCCATTTCAAGGCAATGAGCTGAGCGCATTAAGGTCCGAGGGCGCCTGACCTCGCTGTTAATGCTATTATTTCGGCCAAATAACCAAATCGCTCCGTACTTCACCACTGGAATGGACCACGGACGATAGGAAGGCATACGCCGTTTACGGATAATTGAAAATGTAACAATTCCTATTGCTTCACACGATTTTGAAATTAACTCTTTACATAAAAACCGGGGGAAATGACCCAGTGTATCAAGTGATGTCATTGCAGTCCCTCTCATCGGGAGGTCCTAGGTTCGAGTCCCAACGACGACAGGATTTTCGCCACTAGCTTGTCAGCGAGGTCGAATTCAGTCGCTGTCTGGAGGAGACTTCCAGGAGCTCGCTGCTCTGATCGGTAGTTTTCCGTGGTTTCTCTGATCAACTCCAGGCGAATGCCGGAGCAGTACCCTAATGAACGGGCCACGGACCGCGCGCGATCTTTCCTTCCACTTTCTTGTCCTATCCTCACCCCTTACACAACCCCAATAACACGCACTACACTACCACACATGCCGTGAGACCGGCTGGGAGCTTAGAGCGTGTCCCGGCTTGTGCGGTGACCTCGTTGGGAGAAGATAACTGGTTGAGGGGAAACCCCGCTAGTCGACGATAGGTCGACACCGGATCTCGCCATCCAGCGGGGAAAAGATCACAGCACCCTCCCGAGGAAAAAACACACACTACACTTACGGGACTAATGACCACTGTAGTTGACGCGCCCGGAATCACGAGTCAATCTTTACACAAAATAAAACACCAACTGGCAAACGGCATTTTTCATTAAACACCAATATACGGCATTTTCACATATTTTAACTGGCAACTAATATTAATTAATTACAGAGAAGTGTTCAGGAAGGGGACTCTAGCTACTCGAATTTATTTCTAAGTTGTTATTAACTTCTTCCTTTTTTGCTATTTTACGAAGATATAAGTAAATGTGGAATGTCGACTTTTAATTCTTGCATACAAGTACGAAGCTGAAACTAATTGAAATTTTTGGGTTGCAGGGCAGGATGGTAGGTTTGAATAGAATTGGGTGGAGAGTCTGTCTATCCATTGTTTTTTGGTCATATAGAGAGTTCTTTTTGAATTTGCTCGTTGCGGATACACCAAGGTGCATTTACTAAAACCTTTCTTCTTTTCTAGGATCTGTATCTTAAAAAGTACCAATCAGTTTTGCAGAGAAAACAAGCACATAAAGGTATATAAAAGGGATTCGGGGTTCTGTAAAAGAAACTTTGGGAAACCACAATGAAAATGCCAGTCCACTTCCCTCAAACCTAATACAATGTTAAAAAAACAAACACTTGTACCAATTAAATTGACCGGCAATCAGCCTAATTATTACCTGTAAGCCCAAACAACATGGTATATCAAACCATAAATTCTATGACACCAATGACATCTATCAAGTTTGACATAAATACTGATTAGAAGCAAGGAACATACCAATGCATAATACCAACAAATTATACAGTCATCTTCAAGAAGTAAACTTTGAATCAAAATTATGACATCTTAATTACGACATCCATTGCAAGTTCAATTCAACACATTACCAGTTTCCATTTTTCACATCAAATCTTTTCAAGCAAGTCCCTTCAAAAAATACATTTGGTTTTAAATACATTCAGTAGATTATTCATTTCGTCACATTATGAGAAAACACACAAAATTGTTTCATCAAACAAAATATTACCCTGTTGGGACACTCAACATCACCATCAAAAGGTAAATTGGACATTAACATCTTCAAATGAAGCTAGAATGTCTTGTCTACAAAATAAAGTAACCTAACCACAGGACATTAACTGCCAGTAGTCACACATTGCGATGCACACTAAACAATGCATACCAATATGGCTATTTGTCTGTCAGTTCCAACTTCTAATACCTTTCCATTAGTAGAGGTAACTGCTCACGCGTTTGAAAAATAGGACCGAGATTTCCACCAACTGTGTCAAATTACTCACAAGTTATCTACCGTAGCACCTACCTTCATGTTTCTTCCGCAGTCACCTCACACTACATACAGGGTGAGTCACGTAACTTTAGCACCTTCTCTACCTTTTGAACGGTTGAAGTTATTGCAATGCAGTTTTCACGAAAGTGCATGAGGGAAAGGGGCTAATTGATACGTGCATTAATATCTATTCTATCACTTGTATTTTACGAGATTTTTTAGGTAACTTTGTTTTTTCAAATGGAACTATACATATTTTTTCAGTCCACCATGACGAGCGTAAAAAGACAAATCCAATGTTGTACATATTGTCATATGTTAGAGAAGCATTTTTTTATAAATTTTGATTTTGCGACTGGGATTTAACGGACATTTTGAATAGTCCACCACACAAGGTCACGCAGCGCTCCACCAGCACACGCGCGCCCGGGGAAGGGAAGGGAAGGGAAGGGAAGGGAAGGGATCTTATTTAAAGATACGAAACATAGTATTCCACATATTCACAAAACCATTGCAGTTTTTCCAGAACTGTGCTTTCCATCCTTCCGCATTTTCAGATTTTCGTCTTTCTTTGATTGAACGAATTAAAAGATGGAAAATAAGGATTTGTCATAAGTTTGTATTGTAATAAAATTGTTTATAACTTCAACTCCATTTAATGGGGTTTCATAAGATACGTATTAATGGGATCTTGAAACAAAGCACAATAAGAATAAATAATTAAAACTACAAAAAATTTGCGTATTTTGAGCAAACAATTTCAATGTTAATAAGAAAATAATAATAACTTAGGGATAGAAATAATCTTATTTCAATAAATACTACTTAAGACAAATCCGTATTTGTTTTTATCTAAAATGCATTTGTTTTGGAACAATAATACTCTTATTTGAATAGTAGGATTAATGATGTTTGTTTTGCTTAAATTGCAATTGTGGCCATGTGACCAATGATAGGAATTGAATTTGGTTACTGGGTTTCATCTCTGGTAGTTCTGATACAGTGAGTTTTCAGATAAAAACATAATGACTTTGTAAAGAAATGAGGAAGTGAATGGTAATAACTAAATAAGTGATATTTGCAGTTTAAATTGACTTTACTACATGAATCTGAATGGCAAATGAACATATAAATTACAAAAATAACACTTACTTTTCTTTGATGTACAACATGTTATGATACTTAAAATTAACATACAATCGTGATTCTTGATTTCAAGATGAGAAGTTTTCAGTTGTTCTTTCCGTTCTGCTTCGTTTTGAAGTTGATGCACACGCACAGTACTTAGTATGTGGTCACAACACAATTTGGATATGATTGAACATTTACTGTAGTTGAAGTTTGACACGTTTGACTGACTATGACACGTTTTGTACAAAATACCGATGAGAACAATGGTTTACGTAAATTGTGAGCGCACGGGCTCGCTTGAAACATGTGGTCTCGGCGGTTGCCTGCCAAACACTGCCTGCGAACACAGTAACGGATTTTTACGCCACCCTCCTGCACGCTGTTGCCGGAGCGGTGTCGGCTCGGCGTGGCGTTGGTTCGGTGTTGCCGCTTTGAGTTTCTCAGCGCGATTTGTAACATGCTGCCCCCGTCAGTGCGTAGCGCTGAAAAATCGATTATTGTTACGAATCGCGTGTTACAAATGGCTGTCTTGGGTTTCTTGTGGTAAAGGACAAATGTTGCTAATGCTGCGCTTGTAGATTCCTGATGTTGTAGTGACGTCGACTACTCTTACTTTTCCGTCTCTTCCTGGGTACGTTTTGCTTATTCTTCCTAACTTCCATGTTGCTGGTGGTAAATTGTCTTCTTTAAGGAGTACTATTGTGTCTTCCGTGAGATTGGGATGAGATGAATGCCACTTATTCCTCCTTTGTAAGGTTAAGATGTAATCTTGGGACCACTGTTTCCAAAATATTTGTGTTAAGTTTTGTATTTTCTTCCATCTTGAAATGTGGTCTAATTTGATTTCTGAATCTTTTGATGATACAAGTAGAGATGGCCTTTGATTTAACAGGATGGCTGGTGATAAATAATTGAAATCTTGATGATCCTCAGTTAGTGGAACCAACGGTCGTGAATTTAGTATTGCTTCTATTCCACATGCTAATGAAGTTAGTTCCTCGTAATTAAGAATTCGATTACCCACTGTAGGTATGAATATTCTTTTGAAACTTTTGACTGCTGCTTCCCATATTCCTCCAAAATGAGGACTGCGTGGGGGAATGAAGTTCCACGTGACCTTTAAATGCGCAGTAGCGTCTTGTATTTGATGTTGTATTATTTTGTTTTCCAGGAAGCACAGTAGCTCTTTTAATTGCTTTGACGCTCCCTTGAATGTCGTTGCATTGTCAGAATACATGTGAGACGGAATGCCTCGTCGATTTGTCATTCGAAAGAATGCAGCTAAGAATGCTTCTGAAGTTAGATCCGATACTACTTCTAGATGTACTCCCTTTGTTGCTAGACAAATGAAAACAGCAATGTAACTTTTGGTAAATTTTCTCGATCTGGGTGTTCCCAATCTAGTAGTAATTGGACCTGCGTAGTCTATTCCACAATGCGAGAAGGCTGGTGAAACAGTTACTCTTGGAGCTGGAAGCTGGCCCATTAATTGTTGTGGTTTCAGTTTAGATTGTTTGAAACATGGTATGCATGATCTGATGACACCTTTTGTAGTGCGTCTAAGAGATGGGATCCAAAATTTTTGACGAATCTGTGACATAATTGATTGCGTTCCTGCATGAAGTAGTTGTAGATGCACTAGTCGAATCAATAATTTTGATAGTCGGTGAGTTGATGGGAGAATGATTTGATGTTTGGTATTGAATGGAAGATAGGTGTTGTCTAGTCTTCCTCCTACTCTTAATAATCCATCAGTATGTAGTTCTGGAGCTAATGACTTGATTTTACTTTGATGATGGATGGGCTTGTTAGCCTTTAGTGCTGTCAATTCTTGTTTGTAAATTTGATTTTGAACTATCTTACAGATAATTTCTTTCGCTTCTTGCAATTGTGCCGGCAATATGGGTGGATTGATGCGAGCCTTTGGGTACCTTAAGTTGTGAATGAAGCGTACACACAGTGCGATGCTTCTTAGAACCTTGTTGTAGCTTGAGCAATTTTCAATCAGTTGCAGTAATTGATTCGATGTTTCCCTGATTAAGAAGTCTGCTGCCCCCGAATCATGGGTGCAGACAGTAAGATTTGCTATTAGAAGCGTAGTGATGATCTTTGGGTGAGAATTCTGCAAAAGAAAGGACGGTCCTTGCCACCACAGTTGGTTGTCTCTTAGTTGAGATAGTTGAGTTCCTCGTGAAATGAGATCAGCTGGATTATGATTAGATGTGATGTGATGCCACTTACAATGATTGGTGAGTTCTTGAATTTCTGACGTTCTTATAGTCACAAACGGTATTCGTTTTTTATGAGGTGACTTTATCCATGCACAAACTGTAGTAGAGTCTGAATAAAGATGTATTCGATTGACGACTATTGGTAATCTTGGCACTACCTTTTTGACTAGTCGCGCTAATAGTAGTGCTGCGCACAATTCCAAATGTGATATTGCTCGTTCTCGTACTGGAGTGACTCTTGATTTGGCGACGAGCAGATTGCATTGTACCTTTCCCTTCTCAGTGGTTGTTCGTACGTACAAACAAGCTCCGTATGCTGATAAACTGGCGTCTGCAAATCCATGGATTTGAATTTCTGTTGTGTCTTGATCCTTTCGTACACTTCTTGGAGCTGTTAGTTGATTCATGTTTTGTAGATCATTGAATATATGTTTCCATTCGATGAGTAATTCTGGCGTTAATAAGTCGTCCCATTCAATCTTCGTTTTCCATATTTTTTGCAATAACATTTTTGCTTGAATGATTACTGGTGCTGCAAGACCAATAGGATCATAACATTTTGCAATGCAGGAAAGTACCATTCGTTTTGTGAACTGGTGAGAATTTGAGATTTGTTGGTTGCTGCAACTAAATGCAATTTCGTCATCAGCGATGTTCCACGTTAATCCCAATGTACTTACACCTTCTGTGAGAATTGTTGACGTTTGAACTTCTTTACTTTCGTTTGGAATGATATCCATCAATTGTTGAGAATTTGATAGCCATTTGTGCAAATGAAAACCACCTTTGTCTAGAACTTTGGTTAATTCTTGATAATGTTCAATTGCTTCCTCAGGTGAGTTGGCTCCTGTGAGTATGTTATCTACGTAGAAACAGTTTTGGATTTTTTCATGAATGATTGGATTGTCAGCTGCTTCATCGTCGGCTAATTGATTTAATGTTTTAGTTGCTTGGTATGGTGCACATGCGGTACCATATGTCACCGTGGATAATTGAAATTCTTGAATTGCAGTTTGAGGATTCGGTCTCCAAAATATTCTCAGAAGATTTCTATCAGATGGATTCATTATTATTTGTCGATACATTTTGATGATGTCCGCGGAATATCCAACCGGCCACACTCGAAAGTTCAGCAGAATATTTAATAGGTCTGGTTGTACCACTGGTCCTACTGCCAAGATGTCATTGAGGCTAACCTTATTTGACGTTTTTGCGGAGGCATCGAAGACAGTTCTCAATTTTGTGCTGCTTGATTGTTCCTTTATGACTCCGTGATGAGGTAAGAAGAAATTCCGTTCATTTGTGTTGATTGGAGGAGCTGGCTGCATGTGTCCAAGCTCTTTATATTCATTCATGAAATCTTTGTACATTGTTGCGAATTGAGCATTGTGCTCAAATTTTCTCTCTAATGCTTCGTATCGTTGTAAAGCTTGTTTCCGCGAATCACCTAATTCTGGAGCTGTTGGCTTGATTGGAAGTGAAACGATGTATCTGCCCGTTTCATCTCTGCTTGTGGTAGCTTTGAAATGTTCTTCGCAGAAAATTTCTTCCGGAGAATGCCATGGCTTCAGATGATAGTTCTTCCAATTCCCAGAACCGCGTTAATTCATCTTTTACTTGTTGTGAATCAATAAAGTTGGAAATTAATGGTTCCCTTTGTTGTTCTTCTGGTTGATAGCTTCCCATGAACGTCCAGCCGAATACTGTGTTGATTAATGATGGTAGCTTGGGATGCGTCCACTTGCCGGGAATGAAGACATGTGCCGTGATGTCTGCTCCTAACAACATATCTACATTGTTTGGTTTGTGAAACGTTGGATTTGCAATCAGTATGTTTTCGGGTATTATCCATCTTGAAATGTTGATGTTGGTTGAAGGTAGCTGTTTTGCGATCTTGTTGACTACAACATATGTATTTTCTGAGGACCATGATGAGAATTTTGATCGAATTTTTGCGTTAACTATGGATGATGCTTCAGTTTCATTGTCTGTAATCGTTTGGATAGTAAGCTTTGTTGGTTTTGTTGCTAGCTTGAGCTGGTTGGCTAATTGTTGCGTTATCAAATTACAATTGCTTCCGCTATCTAACAAAGCGCACACCTCGTGAGCCTCATTGTTTTGATCTAAACAAGCAACCTAACAGTTGGCAATATTGTTGGTTTGATTGATGATCCTGCTTGACATGCCATGATTTGTTGTGGTTGCTGATGATTTTGACTAATTGTTCCTCCTAAAGACATTGAACCTTCTGAAGGAGAGACTGGTAATTTCTCTGAGTCTGGATTGTTGGATGTACAGTAGCACGTTTTTGCTACGTTAAGAAAGATAGAATTCTTTATAAATGAGTCATGCAACAAAGTGTGATGATTTTTGTTACACGTTTTGCATTTCGCTGTACTGCAGGTATGATTTACAATATTAGCTCTTAGGCAATTGTAGCAAAGTCGATTCTTTTTCATGTGCGCTAGCCTGTCCACTGGATTTAGTAATTTAAATGATTGACATTGAAAAATTGAATGTGATTCCTTGCAATATGGGCATTTTGCGAATTTTGAAAGTTCGCCGGTAATCTTGGTTCCTGACCCACTGTTTGGATGTCGTTGGATGATTCCCGGGTTTGATAAGGAATTTTCTTCGATTCGGAACAATCTTTCAAGAAAGTTATGCATGTCCTGAATTGCTGGATTGGCGTTAGTTGCTACCTGTTTCTCCCATTCTCTAGCTATTTCTGGTGGGCAATGAGCTAACATACGGTGGATGACCATAAGTTCGATTGCCGGTACTTGTAACGTTAATGCTTGCAATGCCTTGTAATTGGCCATGTAATGATCTGAGAATCTCTGAATTGAATGGGGTTCCTTTAAATTAATTGCTGGAGGACATTCAAAATTAGCTATGTACGAAGAGGCTAATCTACGAGGATTGTTGTATCTTTCATTCACTAGTTGCCATGCTACTTGGTAATTTTCTGAAGTGTTGGTTAGATTGCTAATGATTGATTGAGCTTCGCCTGTGAGAGCATTTTCCAAGTAATGAAATTTTTCTACATTGGTCAAATGTACATTTTCATGGATTAGTTTATTGAATATATCTCTAAATTTTGTCCACTGTGAAAATTCACCGTTGAAAGTTGGTGTTTGCAATGCTGGAAGTCGTAATCCTAAATGAACTTCATTGAGTGGAAGCATGCTTGAATTAGTTGGCACAGTTGGGGGTGGAGTGTTTGATGTCTGCCTATCGAATGGTGAGTTTTTTATGCGTAGTTCAACTTCTGTTATAAGGTCAATATGTTCATTTTCTAGTTGTAGAAACTGTTCTATGGTAAGTTCATCATCACTAACAAGAGATTCTTGAGCCACTTTGAGTTCGTTCCACGATTCTTTGAGATTAGTTAATAGATTGATTAACTTGTAATGTGAGTTTTCATCTATGATGGTAAAGTTATGCAACCACGTGCATTTACTTTTGAAAATCTGAAGTGCTACGTTTCGCCTATCAACAAGATTTTTCCTAGCTAGTCTTTCTGCCTTCGACATTTTGACCACAGTGTTTTTAGTATTTCTACACTAATTGTTTTAATGATTTAAATCACCTTCTGTACTGCCCCCGAAGAAGTACTGAATGTAAATAATGTCTGATGTTTAATAATGTTTGTTAATAAGTTGAATTACTGCTTGTCTATCAGGGGACACCTTGTTGACACTTTACCTCTGATAACACTGATAACTGTTAGTCTGATACCTTATAACACTGATAACACGTTCAAATAACTTGCCTTAATCTAACATCACCTCACTTACAAATCAATGTTACATGCTGAAGTTTACTAAATACTAATGAACACTATGCTGCTGAATTGAAACTGTACATGTATAACTTATAAATGAACATTTGACATGAAACCTCAGTCATAAATAAAGTTAGTAAACACTGTTCATGTACTTTGATATTGTATGCATGTGAATTGCAACTTTAAATGTTGACTGATTAGTTTAATGAATGGTGATGAACACTATATTGCTGACTTGAAGATTATACATGCATAAATTATAAAAACACTTTGACATGACCCTTCATTTACCAATAAATGTTACTTGCCACTTTTAAAGAATACTAATGAATACTATACTGCTGGATTGAAAAATGTACATACATAAATTATAGAAACACCTTGACATGAAATTATTATCACAAATAAATGTTACTGAACACTGATTATGATTTGGTATTGTATGCATGTGAGTTGTAACACTTTTAACATGTTAACTGAATAGTTTCATGAATAGTAATAAACACTGTACTGTTGTCTTGAATACTACATGCACATTGTAAAACACTCTGATGTGAAATCTCAGTGGAATTATTTCGTTATGATTACTGCCATTCACTGAATATAATGATATCTGATTCACATCCGATGCCAGGAGGACCAATGTTTTTATCTAAAATGCATTTGTTTTGGAACAATAATACTCTTATTTGAATAGTAGGATTAATGATGTTTGTTTTGCTTAAATTGCAATTGTGGCCATGTGACCAATGATAGGAATTGAATTTGGTTACTGGGTTTCATCTCTGGTAGTTCTGATACAGTGAGTTTTCAGATAAAAACATAATGACTTTGTAAAGAAATGAGGAAGTGAATGGTAATAACTAAATAAGTGATATTTGCAGTTTAAATTGACTTTACTACATGAATCTGAATGGCAAATGAACATATAAATTACAAAAATAACACTTACTTTTCTTTGATGTACAACATGTTATGATACTTAAAATTAACATACAATCGTGATTCTTGATTTCAAGATGAGAAGTTTTTAGTTGTTCTTTCCGTTCTGCTTCGTTTTGAAGTTGATGCACACGCACAGTACTTAGTATGTGGTCACAACACAATTTGGATATGATTGAACATTTACTGTAGTTGAAGTTTGACACGTTTGACTGACTATGACACGTTTTGTACAAAATACCGATGAGAACAATGGTTTACGTAAATTGTGAGCGCACGGGCTCGCTTGAAACATGTGGTCTCGGCGGTTGCCTGCCAAACACTGCCTGCGAACACAGTAACGGATTTTTACGCCACCCTCCTGCACGCTGTTGCCGGAGCGGTGTCGGCTCGGCGTGGCGTTGGTTCGGTGTTGCCGCTTTGAGTTTCTCAGCGCGATTTGTAACAGTATTTTCAATCCCTAAGAAACACAAAATATCTGAAAATGGATCAGGATGGAAAGTAGAATTCAGGAAAAAATGCAACAGTTTTGTGAATATTTTTCGTATCTTCAAGTACTAAAATCCCTTCCCTTTCCCGACCCCGCGTTGGCTGGAGGAGCGCTGCGTGACCTTGTGGGGCTGACAGTTACAATGATTAACGTTACGACAATCCGTTAAACACTAGTCGCAAATAAATCACAATTACTCAAAAAATGCTTATCTAACATGTGACAATATTTATATCTTTGGATTTGTCTTTTTACGCTTGTCATGATAGTCTGAAAAAATATGTATAATCCCATTTGAAAAAACAAAGTTACCTCAAATATCTCGTAAAATAAAAGTGATAAAAGAGAAATCAATACACATATGAATTAGCCCCATTCCCTCATTCACTTCCGTGAAAACTGCATTGCAATATCTTCAACCGTTCAAAAGTTACAGGCGGTGCTAAAGTTACGTGACTCACTCTGCATAATAAATACTTGCGTTGTCTAATTCGTTCCCAATCTGTTTGCCGAACCGCCCCAAATTTGATGGTTGATGGTGAAAGTAGGGCAGTGACGATGAGGCGGAGCCAGGCCCAGCGGAGAGGGGTGGATTAAATTGAATTGAATTGAACTGAATTGAATTGCCTTATTTTACGTGGCGAGACTCAGGCCATCAGGCCTGTTCTTACGTCTGACCACGCAAATTTTGCTACGCTCATTTCACCAACTAGCGAAGAAAGAAGGTATTACTTGGGCGACGAAACAGGCAATTTTGAATTTAGCTCAGAGGCGTCATTTAGGCTTGAGAATCTTTTTTATGCAGTAAATCTTCTAACATGGGACAGCCGGATTTACTTCCCCTCCGAAGGAAGGCGTACGAAGGATTTTTTCGCCCTTAACATACCATGGCTTCGATCGGGTTTGAACCCGCAAACTTGGGTACAACAGTCCGATACGCTAACCGTTACACCATCGCCGCCAAAATTTATTGATTGATTCGTGTTTCCGGGAGCGTCAATGGCTACTGTCATTAGTCCCGTAAGTGCAGTGTGTGTTTTTCATTGGGAGGTGGCGGTCATCTTTCCCCTCTACATTGCGAGATCTGGCGCCGACCTACCGTCGACTAGCGGGGTTTTCCCCTCAACCAGGAATCTCCCACCAATGGGACACCGCCGCAGCCGGAACAAGCTGTAAGCTCCCAACCGGCCTCCCAGCATGTGTTTGCATGTAAGTGTACGTGTGTGTATAAGAGATGAGGATAGGACAAGGAAGAAGGAAAAATCGCGCGCGGTCCATTGGCGTTTTGTTGGGGGTACTGTTTTGGCATTCATCTAGTATTTATAGAAGAAACCACGACAAACGTCCGCTGAGAGCAGCCGACTGCTAGAATTCTCCTCTAGCAGCGGATGAATTCGAGGGCTAGTGTCGAAAATCGTGCCACTGTAGGGTATGGAAGGGTAGGGCCTCTCGACCAGAGGCACTGCAGAGACATCAGTTGATGCCCACGTGATATATTGCGTACGAGAGGGCGCAGGGGGTCAGAATGGAGCAGGGACCTGCAGGAAATGTAAATAATATTTTTTTGAAAATATATGTTACGAAGTAATATCTGTGGCAAACTGCACCGAGGACCTTTCCGCCAACCAGTCAGATGCTCTTCTCGTCTCAGCTTTGAACATTTCACTCACGACAGTTTATCGGTTTTCAAAGTTTGCACCCGTTTCTGTAATTAAAATCACTTTGATTTTACCCTATTGATAGAACACATTCCTCTTCTAGAGATGATTGTCATAAACACCAGGGCAACATCTTGTTACTGCAGCTAGACTCTTATTCAGTAATAAGTCATTTCTAAAAAAATAAAAAATAATCTAATGACGATTCTAATACGTAAATGTTTTCTATATTGTTTTATGTCGGTTTTCTCTGATATACAGTAGTACCCTTAGAAAATTATTGTCATCTCACGATTTAGTTACACAAACTTCAATTCGTTGATTGTAGGTCACTTTTACGAAATTTCTTCCTCTTTATTATTTTAGCTAGTTCCGTGACAACGGGTTCTGTTTTCAGCCGGTTGCCAATATTCTATAAAGTTCTTTCATATTGCAGGTTAGGAGGTTCAGAAACGCTATTTAAAGGTCATTTACGAAAATCAGATAAAACAAATAATTATTTTATGTTTCAACGTATTAAAATAGCAAGGATTTGAATAGCTTGGCAATTATAGAGTTGAAACCAGTTAGCAACAAATTGTAGAGCGCGTGGAGTACATGGCTACCTCAAAGCCAACATTAAAAGCAATTATTCAATTTATTGGAATCAACTACCGCCTATTTATCGCATCGCAGAACAAAGCAATACCATGAAGTCCAGCGGAGTCATTTCAAAAGGGGAAGGCATTGACATTCTGAAAAGGGCATTTTTAGTAACTCATGTTGAAGAGAGTTTGATTTTAAACTGAACCCCCTTAAAAAACTTTTTGAATTTACCCAACAAGCACACACAAATCTTCATTCGATTTATTGAATTAGAGAGAAAGTCGGTTAATGCCTAATGAGATATTGCAGAATCTACCTAAGCAGTAAGCACAGACTCTGTAGAAACTAGAAATGAGGTAGAACCGGTGATTTGAAGAGAAGTTTTCATTGCAGAGCAACAAGAAAAACGAAATAAATGTATCTGTTGGCTACTACATATTATTTCGTTAACAATTGCGAATAGTTTTAAAGTCATATTAAGGAAAGACATAAAATAATGGCGTAACTGAGAATATGTTGGAATCGTAAGTATTTATTTTGTGAAAAGTTCACTTATTCTGAAATTCACTAATTTTGTGAAAAGTTCACTATTATTATCTCACTAATATGAAACAAATTTAGAAGTGGTGAATGCAAACTGCAACACACGTTGTCATCGGCCACAACAAGGAAACGGAGTTCTATGCCTTTAACTTTTCCCCCAATTACATTTCTTAAACCATAATCCTCAAAATTACAAATCTTTTGGCCCTTTTGTTGCATTTTAAGAGTGCTTTGCTTCTCTGGGTATCTGCGGATGAACAGAAACTTGTAGAAAGACCTGCTGAAGTACGTTCTTTTGTAAACTTATTCTTTTTGATATTCTGCTCAATATCAATGCACAGATAAAAGTGTGGGGATTCGTTAATAACTGGTTAGTAATGTTAAAATGTTTACTCTCTGATGTTACACACAGTTCGGAGTCTGAGGCCATTCAAAGTTGACTTCGAATACGAAGCTATTTTCACTTTGAAAACATTGATGTAATGTTCTCGGGTTCATCTAGTAATTTTTCTTCAACATCAGACAATTTCATTTTGATGCAAATAATTTTCAATACCTTGTAAACGATTTTATTTCAAAATTGCGTTAGTGTTATAATCATGTAGCTGAAACAGTTACACGGTTATAACACTAACTATTATATTGGCGTATTCAGCTACACGATTATATTGGCGTATTCATTATACGGGTGACCGAAAGAGGTGGCACAGTGCATCAATTGATATTACTGCAGTGCCTCTGACCGGGAGGACCTAGATTCGACACCCAACTGCGGCTAGATTTTCGACACTAGCTTGTCAGCTCGGTCGAATTCAGTTGCTGTCTGGAGGAGAATTCTAGCGGCCGGCTGCTCTGATCGGTAGTTTTCCGTGGTTTCTCCAGTCAACACCAGGCAAATGCCGGAACAGTACTCTAAAAACGAGCCATGGACCGCACGAGATCTTTCCTTCCCCTCCTTGTTCTATCCTCACACCTTACACACATTAACATGCACGTACACTATAACACGTGCCGGGAGACCTATCGGTAGCTTAGAGCTTGCCTCGGCTGGTGGGGGGGGACTCGTTGGTGGAAGATATCTGGTTGGGGGAACCCCCGCTAGTCGACGGTAGTTCGACGCCGGATCTCGCCATCCAGCAGGGGAAGATGGCCGCCACCTCACGAGAAAATACAAAACAAAAAATAACAGGACACTTTGGGGAGTAGTGACCTCAGTCGTTGACACGCTCGGAATCACTCACAACCAATCAACTACAACAATCGATTTTCAGACAAACGCGAAACATGGTACGTACTCGTTCACTTGCATGCTGTGCGACTGTTCGGAGCTCCTCCCCACGAACAGAAGGGCGGCTGCCTCCGATCCTTGGGCAGAGGAGCGAGCGCGCGTCAAAGGAATATGCATCAGGGGCCGCGTGGACGAACGGTCCGTTGATGCAGCACCTCGCCCACAAGGTGTTCGGTGGCACACAGGGCACTGCGTTCTCCAGAACTATCTTGTGAAACCCTGCGACGAGGCCGCACCGCCCTCTGGAGTGCGGGAAAGGGAACTGCCCGTAAAACTTGTAGACGAATTGAAAAATTGTTCCTGATTGTCAGTACGAGGTTGTTAATAAAACTTATTCAATTTGATTCATGATAATCCTTTATTGTTCACCATTTACACACAGAACACAACTTTTTGTAACGTGTTTTGTTACATCATCGGGATTCTTAATGAGGGAACTGTTATCCCATTTTTAAATTTTTCAGAGTTTATATTTTTGAGTACACTGGGGGAGGTTGCTGTTGAGTTCACTATGTGTCCTCGAGTGTTTCACCGTTAAAACTGTCAGATAAGAAAATGGGACACATGGACTAATATTTGCTAAACGAAATGGATGATTTTGATGTGTTGACATTAATTAATATGATTTATTGAGACATTTTAGAAAGATGAGTTCATAGAATAATTAATTCTATCTTTTGTTCCCTCATTAAGGAGCTTGATGATGTAACAAAACACGTTACGAAACGTTGTGTTCTGTGTGTAAATGGTAAACAATAACGAATTGTCATAAATAAAATTGGATAAGTTTTATTAAGGAGGGAACCGCCCGCATTCAGTGGGCGGAACGCGGAAGCGGAGAACGAGGGTTTCTGCGGTAGAAAGGTGATTTGGAAAGGGGTTTGGAATGGACGTGAGGTGGACGAGAAGATGAGAGGACGGACAGAAAAGGAGAGACGGGAGCAGGAAGGATATGTAGGAATGATAGGGTGGTGATGACGACACGCGAGTATGAATAAGAGATGATGAGACTGGAAGAATGAGGCACCGATGATGACGTGCGGATAATGAGTCGCAAAGGATAAAGCGGGGAGGATGGGACGGGAAGGATGACGCTCGGGGAAAAGGGGTGGAGAGGATGGGGTGGAGAGGATGGGGTGGGGAGGATCAGAGTGGAGAGGATGTGATGAGGATGGGCGTGGAGGATAAGGCGATGACGGGACGGGAATGCTTAGGGGCGGACGATGAGGCTTGCTGCGGTGAGCGGCACAAGGGTGATGGATGGCGGACGTCAGAGGGAGGAAGTCAAGAGGACAGGAGTCAGGGGAATAGGGACGGAAGCAAAAAGTAGGAGGGTAGGGATGATAGGGCGGTGATTATGGCACGAGTATGAGGAAGGGATGACGAGACGGAAGAATCAGTCGTGGATGATCACTTGCGGATAATGAGTCGCAGATGAGGGGACGGGAAGTATGACGCGCGGAGGATGAGGCGGGGATGATGAGAAAAGGACGAAGATGAGAAGAGAATGAGGCAGGCAGAATGAGCGGAAAAGGGGCTCGGAGGAGGGCGGGGATAATAGAGCAATAATGTTACGGAAGAAGGGGTAGGAAGAAATGTTTTGAGATTATTCGGGGAAGAAGGGATGTTGAGAGAGAGAGGGGGGGCAATGTTCTGTCCGCTCTGGCAGTCGTTTACTATTCGGGAAATCGTTTTTAGGAATAGTGATACTTTTAATGGCTTGATTTTATTGTGTTGCATTGAAGAAAATAATATTGTTTGCAAACATGACAAACCCAGACTTAAACTATGATGTTTAGAGAAGATTTAAATAAATATGAAAAGTGTCCAAGGGGAAATTTCTATATTTTTTCTACAAAATAGAATAGAAATTGTAGCTATCGCACTCGAGATAAGTTAATATTCATGCGATATAGTAATATAATATTAACCACGTGAGAAACAAGTAAAAAAAAATATTTTTGCAATTTTTGAAAAAAACAATAGAATAGAGCAATATGACGATATATCATCTAATAGAGTTAATTTAGCACTATTCCTACCAAACGTTTAAAGAAAACATTTGGAGCCGTTCTTGAGAAAATCTTGTTTTTCTATTTTTTTAAAATTGCACATATAGCACGCAATATTGCACGAAAACTACTAAAATTTTCAAAACGGTGTACACAACCTTAAAGAAAGAACAAACTATGAAGAACAAATTTTATTTGAAGGAAAAATCTCTATCTGCAATTTTGTAGTTGGAGGAAGACGCCGAATAAAATTCAAATTTTCGCAATTTTTGAAAATTCAGAGTTAAACGTGTTATTAGGACTTATGCCACCTTAATAAATGTATTTTACTCTTACAAGAAATTTAAAGAAAAAAATTGGAGCCGTTTTTGAGAAAATTTTGAAAATGTCCGTGGGGCTTCAAGTAAAATTCCCCCAAAAATTAATGAATGTGTTTCAAAATTTCAGAGCTTCGACTCAGGCCAGATTGACAGGGGTTTCTTCAATTTGGAAAAATGGTATGCACAGTTTAGGCGCCAGTGTTATTCACATACACCGGAAAGACGGAGGGACGGACAGACGGAGGGACGGACATCGGAGGAATAGACAGACGGACGGACGGACGGACGGACGTTTTGCTTTCAAATGGTTTTTCGGTATCAAAGACTTACAAAACAAGGATTCTGGCTCCACCACGTGTTAGGGGATTTTTTTTGTTAATTTAGCAAGTGGATTTATCCACTTTTTCGTTATCACGGCAACGAATTTTTTTCCGGCGAAAAGTCGCCACTTTTTGCGCAGCATTACATAACTTTCTCTTTACTTCGTATATTACTCCGTATACGGGAAATTAAAAAAACCTGACGTGCGTTGCGGGTTGCATTTTACATTAATATTGAGCTGTGTTTTTTAAACAAATGCTTCATTATTTTAAAGTCAAAGTGCAGTTCATCGTGTTCTCCGTGAAATTCTGTTTCTTTAGAGAGCTATTGTATAAATACTGGTTGCGTGTGAGAGCTGCAAAGGAAAGGTATAGTACTGAAATAATATAGGAGACGATGTCCAGTGACGTATTGGGCAGTGTGAGGGCGGGTGTAGGGAGCGGATGAGTCGCGGCGCGGGGGTGAGTGTGAAGCACGGACGGGCGAGTTCCCGTCTCCGCCTGAACGCTCCGGCAGACGGGAGTGCGAGCGGTGCCAGGGGGGGGGGAGAGGATTTGCAGGCGGGTGCCCGGCGAGCGGCAGGTAGAGACAGCAGGGGACGGTTGAGATCAGGGTTGCCAGATGCTTCGTACAAACATCCCCCGATAGAGGTCTGTAAATCCGCCCAATAAGAAAAATTCAACTTTTCAAGCGGGAAATATGAATTTGCTTTAAAATAATATGAAGTTGTTTGTTTTGAGGTAATGGTACTGTGAACTACTTGGTTAGTTTTATTTTCTTGTTTGTTAAAAATATATGTAAAAAGTATATTTTTTGTAATAATGAGTTATATTTTAATATTTAAAAATTAGTTATGACTATTCTTATGCCTGTAGCAGATTAGAGGTATAATTTAAGAGAAAAAATAATTTCTCCAATTTCTAATTTTCACTTTCCTTGCTACTCTTAAATATCCGCGCCTAAAAGATTACCACAGAAATGCTTACATAAGCATACTTATATTCAACGACTTAAAGGAAAATGCTGACAGTAATACCGTACTTCTAAAATCAACTGCAAGTATTGCCAATGTAATATATTATATACTCATGTTTTTATATTTTTTTCATTTTATTCTGGTCTGCCTACCACTCTGCCCTGCCACTTTTGTTCTCTTAAAACTACGGTATTTACAGAAATAAAAATCCTCCCCTTTCCTCCGGATATACCGGAGACTGGAAGAGGATGCCAGTGGGGAAGTGAAAATTTGTATTTATTTCAGGGTGGGCTATTGCTTGTCTTTATTGGCTTTTATTTTAGGTTCATGTATTTTATTTTATTAGGGAGCTCATTGAGGTGCTATTAGGAGGTTTGCTCTGTTGAGGGGAGGTTGCTGTAGGCTTTTTGGGCTATGGGTTTTTCTGTTGATTGGCTTATAGATTTGGGAATGGGAATGGACATGTTGCCACGACAAAGACGCTATGACTTTCATAGAATATCCTGTACTAGAACTAAAAATTAACATTACTCACTTCTCAAAGTAAACTCCAAGTTTCGAATTTCCGAAGTTCTCCAAGTAAAGAATTAATAAATAATTATTGAAAAATCATGTTTAAAGTAAAAAAAAATAAAATATCAAACTGTCAATGTCGTGATTGGTTTTTGACAATGACAATCACAACACCCACCCAAAACCACACGTTTTGATGCATTTCCGCCCATTGGGCGGTATTCCGTGATGTCAATTTTTGTCACGCGAGAGAGAGAGACGTTTTCAAGCCCAAAGAGCGGAGTTCCGCCCAATCTGGCAACCCTGCTTGAGATGAAGCCTTCGGTGACAGAATAGGTGTCTGTAATTAACTCAAGCAAATATGAAGGTGAGATCTAGAAATTTGAAATAGGAATAGAATGTCAAAGGACAAAAATATCAAAGCAAACAGAAAGCTACAAGTAGAGATGATAGAAATTTGCTACGTACATAAATTTTTAAAAATTGAGAGTAGCATGTAAGCAAAATAATACAAATTAATAGCAAGTAGGCAAAATTCGAAGGTCATTATAATTGATGGGGTATAATGAGGTTACGAGCAGACAGTGACAGTAAAGATGTCTGACGGGGCGAGGGCTAGGGCTAGGGCTAGGGCTAGGGCTAGGGCTAGGGCGAGGGCGAGGGCGTGGCCGTAGGCGTGGGCGAGGGCGAAGGCGTGGGCGAGGGCAAGAGCAAGGAAAATGGCGCGGGCGACGTCCAGGGCGAGCGGCGAGAGCGTGGGCGAGAGCGTGGGCGAGGGCGTGGGCGAGAGCGTGGGCGAGAGCGTGGGCGAGAGCGTGGGCGAGAGCGTGGGCGAGGGCGAGGGCGAGGGCGTGGGCGAGGGCTGGGCGAGGGCGTGGGCGAGGGCTGTGCGAGGGCGTGGGCGAGGGCGTGGGCGAGGGCGTGGGCGAGGGCGTGGGCGTGGGCGTGGGCGAGGGCGTGGGCGAGGGCGTGGGCGTGGGCGAGGGCGAGGGCGTGGGCGAGGGCGGGTTGCCGGTCAAGCGAGAGGCGTGAGAGCCACGGGGCCGGGGGCAGCGGCGTCCTGGAATTGGGAGCGGCCGGGCGGCGAGCGCCATCGACACGTGGCCTTTGTGCTTGACAAGGGGGACGGGCAGGAGGGGGCGAAGGTGCGGTCTGCGACGACAGGGCACCGGAATAACACAGGCAAATATGAAGGGGAGGGACCCAGGAATGTCAAAGAGGAATGAAATGTCAAAGGACGAAATAAGTAATATTAAACTAGAGATCCTTCATCACAACCACTTTCTCGCGTTATCTCTACCTTTTGCAATTTTCCAAAATTGAAAAGTTCAACTGAAACGAGACATGCCGCATAATTTTGCGACCTTTATTCCAACAATAAATAAACCAAAGAAAAATAAGATACCTTTTCAAAATATTGTACATGACCTCACTTAAAGACCTAGTTTTCAAAAAGGAAATATTTAATTAAAGATAAGGGTTAATTTAAGAAAAAATCCGTAATCAAAATTATACGTTTGCCATGCTATTTTTTTGAAACAATTTTCGAATTTAGACAGTGTTTCTCGAAAAAGAGACCTCTACCCCACGTTTCTCTACCGACCTTTGATTCATGCGAGGACAAAATTTAATGAAATAGTTTGGGATAATTTTTGAAAACAAGTTTAAAATTGGCCTCTGTTTCACGCAAAATTCCTCAAAAACTGCTCGTATTTTCAAAAAAATGTCAATTTATGATTTCAAGATGTCCTTGAAGAACAGATTTTTATTAAGAACAAAAACATCAATCGTCAATATTATAGTTCTAGGATTCTAGGAAGACATCGATAGAAGTTTCAACTTTTTAAATTTTCGAAAATTAAGAGATTTCAACAAGAATGTGACACGAGCCATTTTAAGTGATCTTTACAGAACACAATTTTTATCAAAACATTTCGAACTATTTTTGAGAAAACGTGAAAATATTTCAGCTTCATGCGAAGCACCCTCCGAAAATCAAAATATCCGTGACAAACCAAAAACGGGTGTGAGCTAGCTTGACGCGTCTCCAACACATTTTGAATCGTAGCTCAACAGAAACTATCAAATAATTAAATGCTACTTAATTGTTAATAATTTATAAGGGTTAGAATAAATAACCCAATGTTTAAGATCACGTGCAGATAATACACTTCTCCCCAAAATACGTCACACACATTTTTTTTTCTGTTTTGACTTTATCCAAACAAGTAACAAAAATGTGGCATTTAATTAGCAAATGAATTATTTGACAGTTTTCTTCGCGCTGCGATTCCAATTTCTCTCAGTGTTCTGGCGTAGCGTCACGTCATCTCACACCCGTTTTCTCAATGATAATTCGTTAGCAATTAACGGGAAATTGTGGTTATTAATTAGCAATACGTTATTTGACAATTTCTGTTGAGCTACCTAAATTGTAATTGGAAAATTTGGTGCGTCATGATTATTAATTTGTTTAGATGTTATGTAACTATAATATGGAAATTTGTAATGTACATTGGATGGGGGTAGTTGTAGTTGTTTGGAATAGAACAAGTAAAAGTTTGGTGAATCGGTGAGACGAACGACCAAAGCAACCATGACATTAGAATCTGAATTATATCTGAAAAAAGTAGATTATTTCTAGTATGCTGAGCGCCTTCAAATACCACAAGCGCAACATCGGACGTTATAGAGATCGACGTAGTGTTAAAAATCTGTTGTGCTGTCAGGAAGCTTTTCTCAGTCAAATGAGGCATACATGTGTTCATCTAATTGTTCAGACTAAGTTGAGACAATCTGCGTAGCCTATATGAATATTAATAAATCTGAAGTGAGAGTGAATTAGAAATATATGCCACATGTACAATTAAACAAATTTTCTAATGTACTAATTAGAAATTATACAATTAAGTAAATAATACAGACAGGCATTACTGTAAATGTGATGGTTTACTTTAATACAGGCATTACAAGCCAACTCATCAAGGATAATTAATTACTGATCTAAAATATACTTAATAAATTAATATTTTGGGTATCCCATGTCGCAGATATTGTTTCGGTTGATACATATATTTGAAAAATCAGAAATATCACTCCCCGTAACAAATGTAATTTGTACAACTTTTAATTTATTGATTTCATTTCGTTGACCACAAGATGAAAATCATGGACCAATCGTCATATTGATAGTATATGGTAATACAGTTCAGGGGACGTCCATGAATTGTGTAACGCCAAAAAGGAGGCACGGGGTCTGAGGCAGCGTTATGCTGCGTTACATAGGGGTAGAGGGGATTAGTTATGTGTTACGTAATATTTTTTTCAACATTTGCTGAAATAATTCCTTTTTTGAATCCTATACAAAAACATTAAAATATTAACTAATTAATTTGTTTTAGAAGCATAAATAAACTAAATTTATTGATTGTAAATTGTTACAATAAATGGAAATATTTTTTCAACGTTTTTACTTTTTTTAAAATCTTAACATTACGAAGAAAATACTCAAACCCGATATGAACTATACTCTGGAATCCATTTAAAATTGCGCTCTAGACTCTCGCTCTTGCATTTTACACGACGGCTTGTGCATGGCTTGTGATCAACCATTTCTCGTCCAAGTGCTCTCCTTCACTCACAACTCTAATTTCTACTTTAATTATCATTAATTTTAATGTAAGTAAAATAAATACAAATTCTTTTACTGTGCGATAATTTATTTTTACTTCTTGAACTCACAAGGGGGTGTTGTCACAAGCGTTACGTAATTATTATGGGGGGTTCAAGTTCACGTTACGAATGCGTTACAAGGGGGAAAGGGAGTATTGAAAATACTCTCAATTTGCGTTACGTAATTTATGGACGGCCCCTCACTCCCCAAATTTAACGTAATGATAAAAGTACAAACTAATATGGATATTGGAAATATTATATATGCTCTTCCTCAAGTCAGTGAAGATTCAGCAAAGGAGTTTTTGTCTATACCGATATTTCATAGTTGTATTGAAAATAAATAATAAGAAAAAATAAGTTTCATACACAATGTTCTGGAATGAAAGAAACCCATACTAAAATCATTTTTTTGAAGTTTTATCATAGATGAAATTTGAGTTAAAAAAACTAAAATAGTAATTTAAGAAAGCATTGTGTATCTCCTTTAATTACAAAGATTATTGTATGGTTGATGACGTTCAAAAACGTTTCGACTGATAATAAGTTTTTCATGAATATTTGTGATGATACATTTTAACTTGGTCAATATAACACTTTTCTATTATTATTCTAATTCTATTGTCAATAGAATATTACTTTGGATGAACACTACACTCAATTATATGACTCTCAGAAAATTGAAAAAAGGGACAGAAAATTTGAAGATAATCTAAATGGAGACATAAAGAAGAGGAATTAAGAAATGTTAATAGAGAGAAAGATAGACAGAAAAGAAAAAAAATAAAAGGATATAAAAAGGCAGGCAGGGGGAAAGAGGACATGATTGTTATCTATATTTGTCTTTAGAAGCCCAGCTGAAATGAGGTTACAACATGTGTTGTTTGTTATCCTTGCTTCTTTTACTATCTTATGATGTTTAATTTTCATCTTCATTTTAATGAATCAATTCATATTCCTGTATACTTATTATTCACGATCTTAAAAGACGGCGTAACGGACAAACGTTCATTTCAACAGTGTAAAGACCATTAATATTAAATTTTCTCTGTAAATTAATTGAAATTTGCGTTAAGTTTTAAACTATTAGTGAAAGTGTTGTGAAAATTGTGAAAACATAAAAATTCAAAGTTTCGTAACCACAGTAACGGAAAGACTTGAACTTTATATTTAAATTTGTGGAAGTGGTGAATTTCGTGGCCTTTCAGTAGGTAAAGTATAGTAATCTAATTGTATTTATTAGTTTGCAGCTTCAATCTTTTAAACACACTGAACGCTTTTTGAATTTAATTAATCACATTTAAATACTCATTAGAATCAGATCACCGTTATTTTTAAATAAATACGTAACGTAATTTAAATAAGTTAATACAATTAAATTTAAAAGATAAGTTAGGGAGTAGTTTTTTTGTAGTATTCTGAATTATCTATTTACTTATTTTCATATTTACCACGCACTTGACACGCATTCGTGACATGGCTACTAATCGTTATACACTCTCTACTCTCTACGCTCTCAAAGCCGATCTTCTGAAAGCCTTCACACACATCAACAGTAATTTAGATGAACATATCCGAAGGCTCGAAGAGGTCGTTCAAAACACAGACGGTTGGACAACAATAGGCAACACCGCAAAAACCTCCAACCGTCCATTCGCGGAAACAAAAACACAATCACCACCACCAATCACGACTCAAAACAGATTTTCTGTATTAGACTACTACAATGAGTTTCCTTGCCTTCCCAATCCTCACCACCCCCACCCATCATCGACACGTCCATTCACAAACCAACGCAAACAGGCTAGCAAGCGCAAAGTAACAAAAACACGTAGAGTTGCGCAAACTGGCTCACCAGAAAACAAGGACATTCCCACTGAGCCCATCAAAAAGGTACTCATTTTAGCAGATAGCCATGGGCGACAAATCTCCTCCCTGCTCAGTGAGAAACTCCCAACCAATTTCTCTGCCATGTGTGTGTTTAAACCTAACGGGAGGTTTGCCGACGTGACCAGTGAGTTGGACACGCACACAAAAACCCTCACCAAACGGGATACTGTAATTATCATAGGAGGGCAGAATGACATTAATTTGGGTGGTCACTTTACACCTGAAGAACATGTTGACAAATTACAACGTGCCGCCCAAAACACGAACATTGTAGTCTCGACTCTGCCCTTCTGGTACAACAAGCCCACACTATGCAAAGAAATTAGTCACGCAAACAACCAATTGAAACTGCATCTGAGAGACACACATGTTAAATTGTTTGAGCTAAACTTTCTCTCAGAAAAACACTTCACCCGACATGGTCTTCACCTGAACCTTGTCGGAAAACATGCACTCGGTAGTGAGCTTGCAAAACACATCATTTCACAAACTTGGCAGTGTCCTGCCCAAGACCCATCCCCACCCACACCTCCTAGTTCTCTTCCATCCCCTGGGACCCCTTTGGACCCAATTGCCTTATCCCCTGAACCTAATCCGTGTATTACCTCTCCCACTATTCATTCCTCTACATCTGTCACCCCTCCTTCCTCACCTCTTGTCACTGCTGGGACACGATACTTCCTACGACCACGCACTCGAGGTAAAAATGAAATAAATAAATAGCAACTACAGTCAGATGCAGCAGAAAAACATCCGTGTAGGTACATGCAAAAGATTCGAATAATGCATCATAATGTGCAATCTCTTTCAAATAAAATTGAATTTATCGAGGCAGCATTACAATGTGATCTAAGACAAATAGATGTTTTTTGCTTTACAGAACATTGGTTGTCTCAAAATGATATAAATACACTCCAAATTCCTAGCTTTTACCTTGCAGGATCGTATTGTAGGGCGAGGGAATCAAATAAGGGCCCTGCTTACGGAGGTTCGTGTATTTACATAAGAAATTATATTGATTCTACCTTCTTGTCAGAATTCAATTTATATGCAGTTGAAAAAGTTTTTGAAACAACAGTAGTACATCTTACTACGCTCAAAATTATCTTACTTTGCATTTACAGACCTCCAACAAAGCGAGCTTCAGATTATTTCACTTTCTTGGAAAATCTAGAGATAATTCTGAACAAAATTAGTAAACTCTCTTTTAAATCCATTGTTGTATGTGGAGATTTCAATATTGATTTTCTGAGCGAATCCCACGAAAAAGAGCAGTTTCTCAATTTACTTCATTCTTTTAATTTAGACATTACTGTGAATGTACCTACACGGAATACGCTTAAATCACAAAAAGCATTAGATCAAATTATAATTAACAAAACCACAACTACATATGAAATAATAACGAATAATCTAGGATACAGTGACCACGATGCACAAATTCTTACAATTACTAAGAACATAAACACTGACACAATAAATAATACACGCATGTGCAGAGCATTCACTAAAGTTAATATAAAATTATTTACGGACTACTTGATGAAGGAATCATGGGACGAAGTTTATAACGCTGTTGACACAAATGAAAAATATAATTTATTTTTCTCCAAGCTTTCAATTCATTTTAACGCGTGCTTTCCTCTTAAAAAGAGAAAATTAAATATTTCAAGCAAAAGTAATACTTGGATCACACAAGGAATTAGAACATCGTGTAAAAACAAACGTACGCTTTACTTTATTTCTAAACATCATAACGTATCACCCGGTTTCCATATACTTCCGAGAATATAAAAGAATTTTAAGAAAAGTAATAGTTCAGGCAAAAATAATGAAAAATAGTCAGGACATTTTGAGCGCTAGTAACAAAACTAAAGCAATGTGGGATATCGTAAAAAATACAACCACATCATCTCGATACCTGGTAGAGAATGTTATTTTAAAGGATAATGAAAGAGAAACGAGTAATCCGGAAAAAGTTGCCAATCTCTTCAACAAACACTTTTCCAGAATTGCGTCTGATCTCACGAAGGGACTAAAATCACAAAATTCAACATTTTACACTTCCCAAAATATTTCAGATACGATGTTTATTCCCGAAACTTCTCCCAACGAAATCCTCAGAATAGTCAGTAAACTAAAAAATAAATATTCATCTGGTTTAGATGAATTTCCGGATTGTTTATTAAAAACTTGTGCACCTGCCTTTATACATCCGTTAACTCACATTTTCAATGCTTCTTTATGTACAGGAATATTTCCAGATATTTTCAAAACAGCAAAAATTAAGCCACTTTTTAAAAAAGGGAACAAAAATGATATTCAAAATTACCGGCCAATTCCTCTTTTGTCAGTTTTCTCAAAAATATTAGAAAGGCTTTTCTACTTACGAATGGAAACATTTCTCAGGAAAAACAGAGCGTTTTCAGACTCACAACACGGTTTTAGAAAATCAAAATCTACGGAAACTGCCATTTTTTCTTTTCTCAAAGATGTTGCTTCATCAATAGACCAAAATGAAATACCCATTGGAATATTCTTAGATCTCTCGAAAGCTTTTGACGTTATTGACCATAAGATCTTGCTCTCAAAATTACCTTCGTATGGAATTCGTGGTATTGCCCTAGATTGGATAACTTCTTACCTTAAACATCGGACTCAAAGAGTAGAAATACCATACTGGCAGGAAAGGACATTACATACTTATATTTCCAATTCTTTGCCAATTGTGCATGGGGTCCCGCAAGGTTCGATCTTAGGTCCTATTCTCTTTCTGTTATATGTAAACGATATGCCCTCGTCTATTAAAAATGGAAGAACGGTTCTGTTTGCTGATGACACGAATGTTCTTTGCAAAAACGAAGCAGTAAATAGTACAATTTCAGAAGTTTCAAATTGGTTTAATAATAACAAATTAATTGTTAACGAAAGAAAAACTGTTTCAATGCATTTTTGCATCTCAAATCGGAAATCGCATGTTCCATTGAAAATGAACAATATGCAATTAGCTGATGTTGAGGCAACAAAATTTTTAGGTCTTTCAATTCAATCAAACCTCAAATGGAATGTACATATAACAGAATTAAACACTAAATTAAGTTCATTATGCTATGCATTCAGAATTCTTTCAAATTCTGTCAGCCTTCATGCAGCTCGTTGCGTTTATTTTGCAAATGTGCATTCCCGCCTGAGATATGGCATAATATTCTGGGGAAGCTCATCCTGTAGTATTCAGACCTTCAGATTGCAAAAGAAAATTATTCGAATAATGAAAAAATGCCTTCCACGTGATTCCTGTAAGCCTCTTTTCATTGAGCTGGGAATCCTACCATTGCCTTGTCTATTTATTTACGAATCTGTAATATTTGTCAAAAACGACCTACTTAACGGAGGGAACATATTTTCATGCAATATTGATATTTATAATTACAACACACGCCGTAGAAATCACGTGCATCAAGTGTCAGTATCAACAGCTCAGTACAAGAAATCAACATACAATACATGTACGTTACTTTACAACGCATTGCCAGATGACATAAAACAATTAAAGTCGGTATACAAATTTAAGTTAAAAGTAAAATCTTTTCTGCTGCAAAACTGTTTCTATACAATTAGAGACTATACTGATCGTGAAAAAGAAAAATAATGTAACAAAACAAAGATAAATAATGAATTAGTTTATGTTTGCATTGTATACATTAAAAAAATATTTAATACGCCTGTAACAAGTAATGTACTTCAGCTTCCGGGTCAATGACCCCCATCTCGATCAGGTTTTTGTCCAGTTTCCCTGATCCATAGAGCAAATGCTGAGATGGCCCCTTGTTTTGCTTCTGGACGTAAATGTAGCTTCACTGTGCGCACGTTTTGTTGAGCACTCCTTTTGCTTGTAGTTCATTTACAGTTGAAATTGATTTTCTATAACTCGGGAAAAAACATTTTTCAAATATCTTTATTTTTCTAAAATAATTATTTTCTAAATTAATTTTTTCGTTTTCGTTTTTTTTTTTTTTTTTTTTTTTTTAATAAAATTCTGGCCCTCAAGAAAATGTGCGCAGATAAATTTCTTTCCCCACACGTCATACACAGTTTTTACTGTTTTTTGACTAAATAAATAAAAAAAAATAAAAAAAGTCTAACACTTGTTCCTTTCCAAGAATTATGAAGAGTCTTTCCATCTTCTCCTTGGTCTACCAACTTCTCTTCTTCCCCTCGGCCTTTCATCTCTAGCAATCCTCTAGATTCTTTTCTTCTCTATTCTCTCAATAAAATCGTTCCATTCCTTTCCTCGGACTGCTACCCATTCCGTAATGGAATTGATTTTGCACACTTCCCTCATGTTCCTGTTTCTTTTCTTATCCAGTAGAGTGTGATTTGTAATTTTTCTGAGAACTTTCATTTCAGCGACCTCAAGTTGTTGGGTACGTTTTGTTTCGCTTTTTGTTTCTCCTGCATATGTTAGTATTGGCCTAATTATTGATTGACTAGCATACACCTGCGAGAACTCTACCATGATATATCCTAACCTCTTCCTTATTTTTCCATTTCCATATTATGCCTGTAATATATATTTTTCTTCAACAACCTCTTATCCTATGTCACTTGTTTTACACGTCACCTTGTAATTGATAACAATGTAATAAACCCTCGTCAATAGAAACTATTATTATTTGAGTTTATTATCGAGCAAAGAGGTACACTCATGTAATTCAATCGCGATGAATAGTAATTTCACGTTCATATTCTATAGGGTCTGAACACGTAGGGTAGAATCGAGAAGCGTCGAACCAGGAAAACTGTAATAGAATGGCCACGAAGATCTAATCCTGTAGATTACAATGTGAGAAACGTTTCATTGACGCCATTGGCCTCAAAATTTTAGTTTCTAAGGCTCTAGAACGTTTCGTTAGTAGTTATTTAACGATATAGATTCAAAAATCCTGATGTGCGTTTCGGATTGCATTTTACATCCATATGCAGATGCGTTTTTTAAACAAATTTTTCGTATATTGAAAGTCAAAATGCAATTCGTTACGTCTCCGTGAAATTCCCTTTCTTCAGAAACCTCATTTATAAAGGTTGGTTGCGTGTGATAGCCCCAAAGGGAAGGTATACTACTGAACTAATATAGGAGAAATATATTACTGTATGTCAAATAATTTATCTCCTTCCTTCTCTTTTATTCTTATTTGTTTCTTTTCCGTCGTGTGCCCACTTCTTTGCGTTGGTCCTTCCTCGTTGGCTGCAATCCCTTCGGGCGCCCTCTTCTGTCTCCGTGCGCGCCCGCCTCCCCACCTCCCGGCCACGCCCCCTGCTGGCTGCGGTCACGTGCGCGCGCTGTTATCGGCGCGTCCACGCGCGAGCCTCCCGGAGCCCGCCCGCTCCTCCATCGCCCCTTGTGCACCCACTCTCGCCTCCACCCCCGCCCGTGCCCCCCCAGCCCCCACCCCGCCCCCGCTCCCACCATCACTCAATGACTCCCGGCCTCTCTCTCATTGCCGCACCCGCCCTCTCACCCCCTCCCATCGTTACTGCTCATTCTGGTCCCCGCTCCTAGTTCTCTTCCTCTCCCTGTGCGCCCATGGGCTCTTCCCCACTTCCGTCAGCCTTCTCTCCGCTCCCGTCCTCGCTCTCGTGTCCGAGGGCGCTTAGTTCCCACCCTCGCCTCCGCCCCGTCTTGTTCCCTTCCGCGCTTTCTCCCCGCTCTCGCCCGCGGTTCCGCCTCCGCCACCCCCTCATCCCCTCCCCTTCAAGCCTCTCGTACCCACTCCGGCCACCACTTTCCTTACCATTCTCCTCCCTTTCCCTGCTCCCGACCTCGCTCACCTTCTCTCTCTCGATCTCCGATCCCCACCCGTGCCTGATCTCGCACCACCATCCCGTCTTTACTGCCTATCCTCGTCCCCGCTGCTAGTTCTCTTCCTCTTTCTGTGCCTCCACGGCTTCTTCCCCATCTCCCGGCACTCCCCCCCTTCTCCCAGACCCCGACGTCACTTTGTCCCCTTCATCGCTTCCTTCTCCGCTCTCGTTCGCCCTCTCGTTTGCGCATCCACCCCTGATCTCGCACCCGCTCCCGTATTCGCTTCCACGCCTGCTTATGCCCGTGCACGCAAACTAATTGTCTCCCTCTCTCTGCGCGCCTTTCGGCCCCTCCCCCACAGCCCTCGCGGCCTTCGCCGACGCTGCTGCTCTCTACCGGTGGCCCTTTTGGGTTGAGGTGGGCGAGAATTTAGCGCGAGAACAAAAGGTTCGCATGCGATTATACATAAACAGAGGATTAGCTTTTCAAAGTGTAGCCCTTTAACTCAGAGATTTTCAACCACAATCCGTGAACGAACAGCAAGCCCATCTCGGAAAAAAAAAAGGAAAAGAAAGCGAGACATTGCGTGGTAGTAGCAGGTATCTTGTGGTAATCCATAATTGTAATGGGAGATAAGGAATAATCATTCATTAGAATAACTATAAGTTATAATATTTATTATAACATGCTCAAAGTTAACTTTTGAGGAAATAATTTCCCATCTTCTGTGGGTCTTGCCCAAGCAACGAGGATAAAACCTAAACATTTACAAATAAACATCTCCTTGTATCCGGTTGTAAATCTTTAGGTGTGATCCACGTTGCTTGGGAAAGACTCAATGAAGATGGAAAATTATTTTCCCGAATGTTAACATTGGGCATGTTGTCCCCATGTAGTATTTTAGTAAACTCCTCTAGCGGGTGTATGTGTAGTTCCGTCTCTCACGGATAGACCACTTCCCGTGCACCAATCGAGACATGAAGTGCCATCGAACGCGTCTCGGTCTCCTGATAGGGAACTGCTAATTTGATTTCCGATCCGGCCACAAGATTCCAATAAATTGGAAAAACGTGTATTTTCGTGTTTTGGCGCTGCGATCTTTGTATGATGGGAATTAAACCAACACCACCTAAATAGATCTATGCAGGTGGCGTTCATTAAAACCCATTATCCCGTGATTATTTTCAGACCACGACACCATAATTTTCTTTGATGAGAATGGCAAAACTGATTTTTGACAAACGAGCAAAAATTAAATGAATACCGCTCCGCAGAATGTGTTGTAAATTCTGAAGTATTTCAGTTGTGAAGTGTTTCATGCGTATTTTGTATAAAGAATTTGCAACTTGCCTTGAAACATTAAATTTGTGGAACGTGAATACGAAGGAAACAAGAACTGTCAATACTAAACAATACATTTCGTAAGCGTGCAAACATCGATTTTCAATTTAATGTGACTTACAACTTATACCATGGCCACCTTTAAGAAGGCCTAGCCCAGAGGAAAGCGGCAACACCACGCATACGTCTTGAAGCAGGGCTAGTTTTCAGTGTTGAAGGGCGCGTTCCGTGTAGCGTCGGTGGAAACTGAGAAAAATAGATAAATTACTTACTTTTATCACCTGAGGCACTGCCGAGAGATTTTAGAGAGTATAGCCATTGTCCATTCATGTATAACACCGATGATCCTTGTTTATACGCAATAAAAGCGCTACTCAGAATTACTTTCTTTGACTTACTGCATTTAGAAACGGTTACAATTCTTACAATATAATTAAAATTATTTTAAATAAATAATTAAATAAATAAAATCGTTATCAAATATATATTTAAACTCAAGATCTTTTAGATCGACAGAGCTACCTAAAAAAGTTACAGGAATACATGGAATACAAAGACAAAATAAATTATACAAATTATTTAGAAATATCTATATCCCTAATGACCTTATTAATAAAGATATTTTAATGTTGTTTGAAACGTTACTTAGTTTATTGAAGTACCTAGTCCGTGTTAGACATTCTTGCATTGGTTCCTCCACCATGGAAAACGCGTCCCCCTAATATTTTCATTATCATTCATACACCCCCTAATATCATTCGTATACCTGTAAGTATTTTTTAAGCGGTTATAATTTTGAAATTACAGTATTACCAGTTCATATCTCATTTGTCACTAATGTAAAAGGCCATTGAGTGTTGGGAATTTTTGAAATGGAGTATAACATTAACATCTATTAAGATTCATTGCTAAGTCCAATGCTACATACTCTGAGAACATATTTGAACAAAACTACGCATGAAAGAAATGAAGTGTGAAAGAAATTTTCAACACATGAACATACTTTTAAAACAATTTAAAAGTATGGTGAAGCCACATTCAACTATTAATAAATAATATATTGTTGTGAATTCCTCTTATTATCTCTTATCTCCCAATATTAGTCATATTCCAATTATTTCGCATTTTGAAAAAAGTGTATCCAATACAACCCACATCCACATAAGAAATTATAGAGAACGAGCTGAAATACCCGGAATTCGACGAAGTAATTCACCACGATCTCCTCTTACAATTAGGAGCATATATCTGCGCGCTCCATGCGTTCCCTTCCCCTTCATCCAGCATGCTGTGCCAGCCCGCAACACACAGACGCACTGCGGATTGCATAAACGGATTTTAGTTTTAAATGTTTTGAAATGCGAATTGCATAAAAGAAGTTTCGTTAAAATATTAATAAAAAGAAATGTTTTGGCACATGAAACATAATGAGACATCCACATTTAAGTTCCTTAAACATTTGATTGGAACTAATTGGAATGAATCACCTGTAAAATTTAATGAGTGTCTATCAACACATTCATCGAATTCTTGCGAATTCTCCTTGAGAACTCCATTGTCTCCACCGCAGGGAAATGACGGAGGGATAATGAGGGAATGACAGTGAGGTCGACGCAGTTCGCCCTCGGAGGAGGGAACGAGCACCTCGTGCTGTCGGAGAGCAATGAGGACGGAGGAAGGCGGGCGGCGGAGCGCGTGTGTGTGTGTGTGTGTGGGGGGGGGGAGCTTTAAACCTCGAAAGGCGACGAGGGACTTTCAAGGGAGCAGTGCGGGGACTGATGACCATAAAAGTGTCCCCAGGCGAACGACGGCGTCAAACGAAAAGAGGAATAACGAGACGAGAAATATAAAAAGACGATATGGAGCAAACGAAGCAATGGGAGACTTGCGAAGGTAGAAAACTATGGACACTTAAAGGGAGTGCATTTGAAACTCGCAGATCAGTAATCAGCTGCAAGATAAGAAGAAAATACAGAAATGAAATAAAAAACAATCAGAATCAATGAATGATGAATAAGAATCAAAATTAAAGGAATAAATTTTGATAGAGAAGATGAATGTGGGAAGAACACATGTAATGAGAAACCTTCAAAGCTCTAAGGTCTCACATGCAAAATTGTTTAATAGCATCGTCGAAATGAATGTCACACGACTCCAAACTATCTATCAAGTACATTAGTATCAACATTCGCCATATGTCCCATAAAATCAACTCGTCTTTTGTCTTATGAACGGGACGAGGAAGACGCATAAACACAAATGGGACACAATTAGATTCTATAGAGACAATAAGCTGTAAGAGGGACTAAAACAGGAGAGGGATTATTAAAAGCAGAATGGAGATGAAAAAGAGGAGGTAGGTAGGAATGAATCGGAAGAAATTTAAGGGGAAATGATAAAATAGAAAAAAGAGGAAGAAGGAGGGAAATGCTAGAATAAACAAATGAGACAACGAAATTTTGAAGTGCTACCAGATGACAAAGATCAACAAACCTATCAGAGAAAGGGTAAAAAATAAAAAGCGAAGAAATGTAGAAATAAATAGAACACTAAATAAGACCTGAGAATATATTGGAAGCAAACGATAAAAAGTGGGAGGCGAAATGCAGGGAACAAAAGGCGAAGGCTGGAGCGTGCGAGTGTGCGCCAATCCGCTGGCGCCGCCGCTGCGACGCGTCGGGCGGCGACGCCAGAGCGGTCGGACGGGCGCGCGCCCTCTTTGCGCCCTCGCCCCGCTCCGCCCCCCTCCGCCCCGCCCCGCTCCCTCCCACCCCGCCACGCTCCGCCCCACCCCGCCCCGCTCCGCCCGTCACGACGCAACAATCCGCCAGCCAAACACGCGGTCGAGCTGATCAAGTCGATTGGCGTAATAGGCCGCCGACTGCAACTCTCAGCTTGGATTCCACAAAGTGAAGTGACTTCTGGTTACTTGTTCAAATGAAACACACAAGAAATATTATGAAGTCTAATTTAAACGAGTTATGTTCAATGATAAAAAAAATTTAAACTTGATCGAGCTGTCAAATGGCTGCTCGCCAGTTGTACCGCTTAGATTATACAGTTTTTAGATGTTTACAAAATTCTAGAAGGTTCCAAAGGGTCTTTCAACTAGTGTTCCGAAAAACATTCCCGGATGTTTTCGAGAGAAACTCATTAATAGATTAACATATTAAGATTAGAAGTTTGGTTGGATATAACATTTTAATTGCTTGACATGTGGTGCTTATATATCTGGAATTACAAAGTAATATTTGGATACAGAAAACGTGAGTTACATGTAGATTAGCAAACCTTATAGAAGATATATTTTACAAGTTATCAATCGACCGGTGGTCGGGGTTACCGCATAGATGGAGACGTCCAAAAGTCATGGAGGACAGAGCTTCCGGGTCTTCGGCTGAGTCAAATTCTTCGCGTAAGAAGAACTGAGCAGAAAAGGTTCAGGGAAGCGGGGAAAGGAAAATGAACAATAAGGCTGTAGGCATACTATCAAAACTATCCCACCTGCACTGAAAACTAAAAACGTTTTCGAAGGGAGGAATACGGCATTGTTCTAACAGTCGTTGCACGTGTGGATTGTAAAAAAAATGTTCGCTAACAACTTTCTCGAAACATGAATACAGTCCATCATTCTCATGATGAAATTGAATTAATTCTCAGAGTAAAATATTCACACAGTATAAATACTCTCTCTCCAACATTAATAACTTCACGAACACAAGACTTAAACACAGAAAACTCACAAATATTTTAAATGGAATTGTTGGTACGAATGGTTGGTTGGGACGAATGGGAAATGGAATGGTTGGTCTAAATAAAACTAGCCATCTTTATGACAAGCAGAAGGATAAACCTAGACTAGGAGATAAATCGAATGTTGTATACTCCATTCCTTGCAATGATTGTCAACAGGTGTATATTGGGGAGACTAAGCAATATATTAGCAGACGGATATACCAGCATAAATACGACATTAACAAAGACGCGGATTTGCATACATCTTTAACCAAGCATAGGACGGAACTTAACCATTCTATTGCATTTGACAAAGTCAAAATTTTACATTATGAAAAACAAACATCAAAAAGGCTAATCGCTGAAATGTTGTATATAATAATGAATGATACGATGAACACAAAAAGTGACATACAGAAGCTGAACCAAATTTATAAAATGTTAATGCTGCACCAACTTCCATAATTGTGTTATTTTTTTTGCCAATCCTACATGTTTGAAATGTTTATTCCTTAACATATCTAAAAGTGCTACTCTCATCAATTGCATAATGTAAATATTTGTTTTGACAAACCTTCAGGGTTTTGTGGATGTAACAGTATTGTAAATATTTAACTTAAAAATTGTAAATTCTATTGTTTTATATTAATTTATTTAACATTGTTAACCGTTGCCATAATTGCTCTTGACAAGGCATGTACAAAGCATGCGAAACGTTGAGCCAATAATAAATGTTTTTTAAAAAGAAGTTTAATTCCTGTAATCAATTTTGATTGATCCTATATGGTCAAATACATATATTTATTCGTACCATCAACACCTACATAAAAATAATAAGCATAATAACGACTATTGTAACAAATCTGCATTTAATTTTACTCATCCAACTTTTTACCCAACTTTTATACTCTTTACCCAACTATTAAAATGATGACATGCTATTATCAAACTCATTAATTGATTAAATGATATTAAAATTTGATTCCCCTAGCCAGCTCAATAAATTAATAATTTATACAATGGGTTTGTATTTTGCCACTATCTACCCTTCGCTTACCAGTTTCAGCAAGGGCCACTCGATCCGCCCGCCATACGGAAGACAAGAAACCTCTGAAAGTTATTGTTTATGCAAATATTGCTAGCTACAGATTATTCAGGATTGCATAATCATGTGATCTGATATTCATTAAAACAGAAACAGATTGATTTCTTCAATTGATTTTCTTTAAATTGCTATTAACAATAACATTGTTACTATTTTGCATTTGCTTTAACTTCGATAAATAATTTTGGTCCTGACCTTTTTCTGAATGTCTAATCAGGTTTTACGGTACCAAGAACTCACTTCTCAGATGTCGCCACGTAGATCTTCTGATGACGGTTCTCTGTGCGCCGCGTTGTCCGCTCTTGTTTCTTGCTACCACTATCTTGTCTAATACTTATCGTGGATATTAACTAATTAAGTCCCTGTCGTGAACACTTCTATCTCGTGCATTAGATGTGCACTATCCACGAACTTATTCGCCTCGAGCTCCACTAAACTATCTATACTGCGCTGATTCTAATATAACCGTACTTCTGCCTTCCCACGGTTTTTACCCAAAAATCACACGACTTATTAAAGTTTGTGACTAAATTCCTATCACGTCACTCACTGCTTTCACTATTGTCCTTTCTTTGAATCCCGAGTTTTTAATAATTTCACAAATAGTTCAATTCGGTGGTACTGCACAATGTCTATCGTAAATCCAATTATACTATTGTTCAGTAACGAATTCAATTAATGGCTATCGGATTAATGTTTTCAATTCCAATGTTCAAATTTACGATTCGACACAATCCTAAAGTTCAACTCTCCTCCAAGAATTATTTAAAATAATCTTCCTACCACACTAAATTATAATAAATTAATCGTATTGCTAACTTGTTCACAGTCCTATCATTCCCTCGCTATGAAAATTAGAGTTCAAATTTCTAAAGTTCCAAATTGCTCGTCACACGGAATTATCTGTAAGCCAACCTTTTGCGTCGCGATCCCGTGATAAAAGAGTGATCGAGACGATGCCTTCTTCCTCGCAAGAGACAATCTTTTCATTGTTTTTCCCAGAAACCCTCTCACATCCGGTCAGTTAACTATTATCCCACCAGAATTACACGATATCCACCCTACGACCACACTGATTACAGTGTCTACGTGTCTGTAGGACATAGGTCATAGGACGAACCTCTCTCCTCATGTTTCCCGGTTCCCTAGCAACCACATGCGACTGTCTGATCTTTTCCCTGCAATGATCCCTATTATGAACCTACATTCGAGCATTTGCCGTAAATATTGTATACGCAAGTTTTGGTATATTACACTATTTTTGAATTTTTGAAAAGTGAATAAAAGGCATGACAAAATTTACAACGGAAACACTTTGCGAAACAAATCAATTACAAACAAACCGTCTGCGACGAAGAGCTTGTTAGGAATAAAATAAAAAATTGTAGCCATTTTTCAGAACATTTGCAAAATGTCCGGGGCTTCATGTAAAGTACCCCCGAATTTAGAAGGAAGTTTTTTAAAATCATGGCGCCTTGAGTGGAACCAGTTCGACCTGGGAATATCCAGTTTGGAAAGAAATCGTAGTTATGGTTTAGGCGCTATTGTTCACAGACTAACGGACAGACGGACGAACACGCGAACGGACGAACGAACGGACGAACAAACGGACGAACGGACGGACGAACGGACGGACGAACGAACGGACGGACGAACGGACGGACGAACGGACGGACGGACGGACGGACGGACGTTTTGAAAAGAACCACTTTTTCAGTATCAGGGTGGCATCCCAGTACGTGTATTTCCGTTGAAATCTCGAAATCCATTTTTCGCAGCATTACATAACTTTCCCTGTACTACGTATATTACTTCGTACATACGTACGTATACGTAAAAGTAAAAAAGATGCAAAAACGAACTGCGTAGTAACTGCCAAAACGTGCTCACGTTTTTCGGGACAAGGCGTATTCGCAGGCGGAGGACACTGAGGCGGTGGTGCGCGGTGCAACATCCTGTTCGTGACGCCGCGCCGCGAGTGGTGTTTAGCAGGTCTCGCCCTAAAAACGCGGCCGCTAGAGCGCGCGCGAAAACAGCCCCCGGTGCATGTAGAGGGCGGGGCGACGACCTGCCGCCCCCGCCCCCGCCGCAAGGGCGCTTGGGCGGACGCCAACCGCCACACAGTGAAGCGAAACACGAGGCTTCGAGACACGTGTTTCGAACCCCGGCGCACGCCGTAAAAATTCAATCGTCTCCTATATTATTTCAGTAGTTTACCTTCCCTTTGAGGCTCTCAAACGCAATCTTTGTAAACTAGATTATGAATCAGTTGTATACAGTGCAGCTCCTAGATATTTCAAAGGACCATGAAACCCAATCATCAACACTGCATGTCGTGTAAGTCTCGGCTTTTTTATATGTAGTCCCTGCAAGAGTATTTTAGTGGAAGCTGGACTAATGCCATTGAACTTCAGAAACAAACTATTATGCCTAAAATATGCTTATTGAAGACTGTTCAACAAACATTCCATTAATTCATAACATCAACAGTCATTTTAAAACAGGAATATATCAGTCTCGTCCAAATTTTCCAAGACCCCTTCGTGAAAGAATTCTTGATTATGAAAAAGATTTTGATATTGAAAAATAATCCCTCCTCTCAACACATCTTCACCTTATTCCTCTAAGGGAAACCTGTACTCCGAACATAGATCTAGAATTAAAACGGTAATTTCCAACATATACTTCAAATTATTTGAACGTGTACATTAATGTTAAGTACAAAAAATACCAAAAATGGTTTATTGATGGTTCGCAACGAGACGAAAAATATGGATTTGCAGTAGTTTCTACGACATCATCATTTATTATATCATGCCGCCCTCCAGACTGTCTATCTATTTTTTCCTGTGAAACCTGGGCTGTTTTCAAAGCCATTGAATACAGCACACAAAATGTAGACAACAACCAACTCGCCATTTTTTCTGATTCCATGTCGACACTCACAGCTATGAAAAATAGATTCTCCAAACATTCAATAATTAAAAGTATCCAGAATCTTCTTTTCGACAAAGAAAAACCAAAATTTAAAATGATACTGTCATGGCACCCTTCCCATAAGGGAATCACTGGAAATGAAAAATCAGACTTAACTGCTAAAAACGCAACCCAGTTATTGAATATCGACCATCATATACGTGGTTCTTCAAACGATTTTATAATAAATTAAAAAAAGTCTATTATTAGAGTATGGGATCTTCAGTGGAAGGCTTCAATATCCAAACTAATGTACGAAAATTTGTAATATATTTAAATATATCAAACACTAAATTAAGAAGAAAAGAAAAAAATATTATCACAAGATTGAGAATTGGCCATTGTTCCCTCGCCAACTCTCGTTTAATGAAAAAAACAACTCTGCCACATTCTCCTCGAGTGTTCCAGTCTCCAAAATCTACGAGTCTCTCTCGGCATCAAGAACCAAATTTATGAAACGTTGAATTCAATAGAAAGTTTCAAAACAATTGTAACTTATTTTAATTTGGCTGGTTTAGAGAATATAATATAAATAATTGCAAAATTTATTGTACTTCATATTTCAGTTCATCGTTATTACTTATGTTTACTCTAAATATTAATAAAAATGTATCTTTAGTATAAATCAATAGTGGTCGCTTACGAACACAGATGCTTTTAAAGCGACCTTAAATAAATAAATAAAAAAAATCTTTGCAAATGATGTCTCGAAAGAAACAGAATTTCACGGACACGTGATGAATTGCACTTTGTCTCTAAAATATGAAGAAGTTTAAAAGCACGCAGATACATATTCAAGTAAAATGCGACCCGCAACACATGTCAGCATTTTTCTTTTTAATCTATATCGTTAAATAAATCCTAAACAAAGCGTTATAGGAACTTAACACTAAAGATTTAAGACCAAAGACCTCACATATACATTCTTCACACCATCATCTACAGGATGAGATCTTCTTGATCATTTGTAACGTTTTTCAATTTTAATATTAATATTTGTATCTTAATCTCTTTCAAATCTTATCAAATTATCACATTCAGCCGACGACCTGTCACCCTCCACCCCCGTCTCAACGGCATTTGGGTGGGGGCCAAACACCACACAGTGCAGCATAACACGAGGCTTCGAGACAGACAGTTACGGCGCAGGCAAGAAACATTCTATTCAATTCAATGTTATTACTAATTTGCTTACAGGATTCTCGTATTACAAATTTCTGTGTATATTCTCAGCTCAATCATTAACAATTTCATTACAAACAACTTCTAAATAAAATTTAAATTGTAAACCGACTTCGAAATATAAAAATAGTGGCCTTTCAGCAGTACATACTTTCTCGCATTGTTTCTAACTTTTGCAACTTTCAAACATTCAGAGAACTCAACAGAAATGAAAAAGGTGGATAGGTTTTTGAGAAAACGTTATTTTTTTAAATTTCCTTTAACTTCAAGCAAATATTACGCAATATAATGATAATTAATATTTTTAAAAAATTGAACATGACCTTTTTTTAAAATTAAGAAACGACTAGTGAAACCCTGCGAGAACTCACGCATGCAGTATCCCACCCTCTTCCAATTTTTTCCATTTCCATACTAAGTCTGGAATATATATTTTTCTTCAAGACCCGCTTATCCTCCGTCACTTGTTCTATACATCATTTGTAACTGACAACAATTTAACACACCCTTGTCAATACAAACTATTCATATTTAACTTTATTATCGAACAAAGAGGTACAACCCTGTAATTCAATCGCATAGAAAATCAATTAGTAATTTCACATACAGTTTCAGATTCTACAGGCTCTGAACAGGTGGAGTGGAATCGAGAAGCGTCAAACCAGGAAATACGTAATAGAATGCTCATCCTGTAGATTACAGTGTGAGGAACGTTTCTCTGAAACATTGGTCTGAAAATGTTAGTTTTAATAGGTTTTCAAAAAAAGATACGTTTATTCATCGCAGAGATTTTACAAAAAAAAGTGAAGGATGTACATACGTTTTCCAAACATCTACCTGTAAAATTCAGCTTAAATTTCTATAACGATTATGCGAATGAAGATGTGTCAAATAATAGCACAATTCAGGGAAAAATCATTAATAAAATGGTGAACTCGTTCTCCAGTTTTAACTTCAGAAATGCAAACGCGCTCGTGACAATACGTTTCCTCCAACGTTTTCAATTTGCTAATCGACAGATTTTACTAAAACTTTACTCAGAGTATTTACAAAATGAAAACGCTGACAGTCTTCCCACTCTGAACTTTTGCTAAACCGTCTGCGATATTGATCTAGGGATTATCGAAAAAGAAATATGAATTTCACTGCCAACAAGGAATTAAACGTAGTGTTCATGGTAGTCGAATAATCCTATTTAGAAACAAGAGTCTTCTACAGTACAACCAAAGGAAAGTTGAAATGCGTGACTATTAACACCTCTTAAACAAATTCAATAGGTTTTCAGAAATCGCATTTAAAGAATCCAAACACTGATAATAAAATTTATTTTCCGCTTATCTAGCCATCGAGTTTTTATATTGGATAATTTTAAAAAGCTAATGAACTAGTGGTGCTACAGAATGGCACAGACTTTCCCGTATTAGTTTTCTATTTCCTTGGGTCTGGACTAGATATTCGAAATTGCCACATACTCGTGCCAGCTCCCATCTATTTCCTTCCTAAGTATATTTTTTTGACATTTTCTTGACTTTTCAATTTCCTAATGATAGAACGGAAATATTAATTTTTAGAATATTGAAACAATCATCAATTTTAAAATGTCTTGCCCTTGCACACAAACTGATTATATAAAAAATATTGGGCGATTGTTTCGACGTAACCCGTTCCGAATTTATGTTAAATATGGGCGCCAGGAATAGATTACGTTTGTAATTATTAAAATTAACGCTTCAATTGCTATCTAAAATAAAATAAATATCCGGCTAGCTGGGCAGATGAGTTTCGTAAGAAATAATCGCTATTTCCTACTGATAGCCGATTATTCGATCTGCCATCTATAGAGATTGGCGAGGAATCTGAAAATTTATGTTTAGCTACTTATTAACTGGAATTGGCCAAATGAAAATCATCTTTTCTATTTCAAAAGAAACTTAACAGTTTATTCAATTTGCCAGGCAAAAATTATTACTTAATAATAATAATAATAATAATAATAATAACAATACAGAATGTTCTTTTGGTCTTGACCTTTCTGAACCTCGTACTGCAGTACCCGTCTTCGAGCGCGCTTGTTCGATGACTCACGCAGAACCAGTTTCTCTTCATCCGGTGACGAGAATTCCAAGTCCAGCTTCTTTTCTTCTGCTCTTCACAACTGCCGTCGAGTCATCAACCCTCACCGCCTCAAATATCTGACCGTTCTAATTCAATTTACTGCGAAAGTTCCCAGTTCTGTCCGACTACGTGACGCAAAATATTAAAGTTCAACAAACTATTGCTTATTAATAAATATTCCGAGTCCTGTTGCAAATTAATTCATATGAGTTCAAAGTTTAAGTTCCATTCGTTGCACTCAGGAATTCTCAAAGACTTATAAGTTCTAATTTCCACACATCACAAAAATTTAGAGTCCGGGAACTATTCACTCTAAAGAGAAATTTACAAGTCCCAATCTCATAACATTAATTATCCGCGAGCAACCCGCACAGCACCACGGCATATGTTCGAATGTAAAAAAATCTTTCTCTTCAGCCCTTCAAAACTCGGCCTATCTCGTCTACTGTTTTTTACCAGCAAAAAAACGACGCACTTCCGTCATGAATAGACTGTCACTCTCCCCCTGGCCAATCCCTAAATTGATTACCAAATCGACTAGCTACGCCCTAGACTGTCATTGCTTTTTCAACAAATCTCTTCACCGCTTACACTTAAAGGTAGCCGCACCCCTCAGGTTCAAGGCCCGAATGAAGTTTATTGATCTTGACAACCACTCGACTGCCGTTGCTAGGGCACCATATTCCTATTTGTTTACCCTTGTAATTCACCCCATTTACGATACATATTAGTGCTTAAAAATATGTGACATGTTGGTATGTCACAATATTAAAGAACACTAAACTTCTTCCTAAATGGAAATTATCTTAGAAAAACGTTTAGCCAATTTTGAGAAAATAACATTTAAGCGGTTCTAAAAATGCGAAACTTGAAGCTCTTTTTCAGAGAACATGTTTGAGATTTCGGAACACTTCATTTGAAGACATTTGAGGAACTTTAATTTACAGAAACAATAGTGTTTACAATTTACTGGAAATTTGCATCTTAACGATGTGAGAGATCTTTCAAAAAAATTACATTTATGTAATTTTTGCAAAAACAAAATAATACCACAAACTTAATTTTACGTCATATTAAAGAGTGCAATGAACACTATCCGTTAGAAAAGTTTGAAGAAAAATTGGAACAATTTTTGAGAAAATTGTGTGTGTTTCTGAAAATGCGAAATTTTGAGCTAGTTTTTACAGAAAACGGTTGAGTTCTCGAGAACATTTACTAGACATTATTTAAAGCAAATGTACTCGTAAATACAATAATGTGAACAAATCGCTACTAATGTAAATATTACCACAAATGAACTTTAATTTAAATACTTTGAAATAGGGAAAGTAATAGCATGACATAACAAAATATTTTAACTACAAATAAAAAATTATAAATGCAAATTACAGTTTTATCATTCATTGTCAGATTTTACGTAAAATTGCAAAATACTTACGAACTTCTTTGACTTTCGGCACAAACAGCAAGCGAAGGATTTCAGTAATAAAATTATTCAAAAAATACACATGAAATAAACTCACAACATAAGTAATACACTACGATGACCCTAAATCCACAACAATAATATGTATTATGACGGATGCACACTCACATACTTATTTTTAATTCTAAATTCCAGTGATAAATCTTTATCGTGTTCATTTTCCGAAACGAGAAATAAACACATATTGTTTAATAACAACTTTCTTGTCATGGTAACCAATTCAATATCAAAATAACTGTCCCTCTCTGATCGAATACAACAGGTGGAAAAAATCACATTTGTGGCAATCTTTACAATAATTCGAGAAAATGTTATAAAACAAAATATTTAGAAAACTTTTCAATTGACGCGATGGTTTACTTTTCGTTTCAGTGCAATGCTCACTTTTCATTTTGTGTGTGATTAAACAAGACGTACATTTTTCAGCATTATTTTGATTTTTCGGCCCCAAATATCGTGGCCGAAATCAAGATTCTGGAATATGGGAGAGAACTGAAGTTTTTGGCATTGTTGAGAATTTCGGCGAAAAATTTTCAATAGTGTTTGAGAAAATTTCGTTCCAACATTTCAGAAAATTTGCCCATTTTGTTTCTTTACTATGGACCACTTAAGGACATTTCAAAAACCATCATTGGAGATACTTTGAAGCTTATGTGTAAAGAAACGCACAAAACAATTAAACACCTCTATAATGTATATTTTGGCAACGTGAGAGACAAATCAAAAAATTTACATTTTTGTAATTTTTGAAAAAACCATCGTGTAGACCATTATAAAGTTTATGTTATCTGATAGAGTATATTTAGCATTATCTTCGCCAAAAGTTTAAAGAAAAAATTTGGAGCCGTTTTTGATTAAATCAATTTTTTAAAATTGCACATATTGTACGCAATATTGGGCGAAAACTACTAAAAGTTTCGAAACAATGTACATGACCTTAAAGAAAGAACTCACTATCAAGAAAAAAAATTATTTGAAGGAAAAATCTCTATCTTCAATTTTGTAGTTGGAGAAAGACGCCGAAACAAATTCAAAACTTTCACAATTTTCGAAAATTCAGAGTAATCCGTGAAAATCGGACCTATGCCATGTTAATAAGTGTATTTTATTTTATTCATACAAGAAATTTAAAGAAAACATTTGGAGCCGTTTTTGAGAAAATTTTGAAAATGTCGGGCGGTGCTTCATGTAAAGTACCCCCAAATTTTACAGAATCTTTTTCGAAATCTCATAGCTTCGACTACAATCAGATCGACCGGGAAATATCCATTTTGGAAGAAATCGTACGTATGGTTTAGGCGCTAGCAGTGTTCACAGACGGACAGACAGACAGGCGGAAAGACGGACAGACAGACGGACGTTTTCCTTTCAATTGGTTTTTCGGTATCAAGGACCTAGAAAACAGGGATTCTGGTTACATCACGTGTTAGAGGATTTTTTTCCCTTAATTTAGCAACTGGTTTTATCCACTTTTTCGTTTTCACGGCTCGGCAATAAATATTTTTCCGCCGAAAAGTGGCGCAGCATTACATAACTTCCCCTATACTACGAATATCACTCCGTGTATACGTACGTATACGGGACAGCAAAAATGAACATTACCTTAGTGAAAAAACTCACTATGGAGAACGAATTTTATTTGAAGGAAAAATCTCTCTCTTCAATTTTGTAGTTGTAGGAAGAGACCGGAAAAGTTTTAAACTTTTGTAATTTTCGAAAATACAGAGTTAATCGTGAAAATCGGACCTCATCTGAAATGGTGTATGTTAGTCTGTTCTTACAAGAAATGTTAAGAAATCATTTGGGAAACTTTGTGAGAAAATGTTGGAAATGTCCGGGGGGCTTCATGTAAAGTACCCTAAAAATTAATGAATGTTTTTTAGAAACTCAAATCTTCTGGTGGAGCCAAATCGACACGGGTTTCTCAGACGAAAGAACGGTCAAACAGACGGACGGACGTTTTGCTTTCATGTGGTTTTTCGGTATCAAGGACCCACAAAATAGAGATTATGGCTTCTCCAAGTGTTAGGGGATTATTTTTTGTTAAGTTAGCAACTTGATTTACGAACTTTTCCGTTAACAAGGCCTGGCAATGAATTTTTTCTGCCGAAAATCGTTTTTCGCCGTTCTTTCGCGCAGTATTACATAACTTTCCCTATACTACGTATATCACTCCGTATATACAAGGTACAACTTGTACGTACGTATACGGGAAAGTAAAAAGCATTCTTAATTTTTAAAACGTACTATATTCATTTACGGAAAAGTATAATCCCTCATTTTTAATAAGCATCAATAGAGATTGATAGTAATTATTTCTAACGAGTTTGATTAATCGTTTCGTTTCAATATTTTGACAAAAAAACTGAGTTAATATTATTGTATAAAATATGTGAGTTCGAAAAAGTACATCATCATGAAAAAAACATGACTATTCTTTTTGCTTCGTGCAGTCGAGTAAAATAGGATTTTCCCACCACTTTATTATGCGATTGACAATACAATATATTGCAGTACAGTATATGACTGATCAAGTTGGTCATAGATCGTAATCTGTTTGACTTCGTTGTAAGATCTATTTTCACTTGCTAATGTAGCAAAGGTTGTGTTATTAATTTCTCAAATACTACATATGTAACATGAGAAAACTCAAATGCACTAAATGTTTCAAATAACTTAACAGCCCTTACATTCTAACATTTTTGTAACTTTTGCAATTTTCGGAAATTCAGATAGTTCAATGCAAATCGTACTTGAACCGTTTTATAAGTGTACATTCCACTATCCAATAAGAAAAATACAGACAATTTTGAACATTTTTTCAGGAAAATCTTGTTTTAAAAATTGCCTTCACTTGACATATCATTACGCTAAAATTACTCATACTTTCAAAAAAACTAGTATTAACTTATTTAAAGATGTAATACTGACGAACATATTTCATTGAAAAATATAATTCTTCATTATCGTAGTTGTAAGCACATGGCGAAAAAATTTAACTTCTGCAATTTTCGAAAATTCAGAGAATTCAACGAAAGTCGGCCCTAGGCGTATTTTGCTCTGATAATTCTACGTGGTTTAGAAGCAAGGATTGATCACAGACAGACTGTCAGACAGACGAATGGATGATCTGACAATTACGGATTTACATTTCTGGCAGGTGCACACACACTGTTGTGTATAAGGAAGCCAGGGGAAGAAAATAACAGTTCTTAATTAAGTTGTTTATTACAAAAGCCAAAATCCAAATCCAGAATACAAGCCAAGTTCCACATATGCAGGGAGATGTACCAGAAACACAGTGAAGTCGTCGAAGTTTGGTAGAATTACCAATAGCCAAACCTTACGTCCTCAACTAACACTGCCACTAACTCGCCACACACACCACACTAGATCGTACAATCGTCATCAAACTCCACACTGCCCGTGCTGGGGACCCTCACATACCCCAGGAGCCTAGTGTGCGAGCCCATGAGCTTCCCGCCCATCCGGCGGTGAGGGGAGGGGCGGCGTCCCCTGGTGGCGGAACGTGCTCCTGGTGGCGCCTTTTGGCTCCCCTCAGCCACCAAGGCCAGAGGCCGGTACGCCTCCCCGGAGCGGCCTTTGTGAGCCGCATCGCGCTTGCCGGGCACAGTGTGCCTACTAGGCCCGCACAAATGCTGTATATACAGCACCCTCTATGCTACTTAATTGATTTGTTGGCTCCCCGGGGCAGGAAAAAGGGAGAAGAGGTTTGCGAGAATGATTTACTTTCAATGGTAGGGATTTAGTCACATCTTACGACACGGAGGAATTCCCACGGCGCTATTCAATTAAAATCTTCAGACAGCATACAAAACATTTATCATTATTCCTCTATATCACGACTAAAGATGTTAGGCTGAATATAAAATTTACTCCAGGTTGCAACCACCTACCTAAGGAGCAGATCTAGGGACTGTCGGTGCCTCTACAATACTTTGCGCAAAATGTGGGCTGTTCCAAATAAAGCGATTTCTTGCACTTCCCAGTCTTTTGAATTACCCGGGAGTTGAGACACATTCTTACGCAGATTTTGCGGAACAAATCTCAGAGCTCCGATAACTATCGGGACGACCTGTGCTTTTACGCCTCACATTCGGCTGATCTCGATTTCCAAACTCTTGTATTTAAGACGTTTCTCTGCCTCCTTGCTAATGACGTTTTGATCGCAAGGTACAGCAACGTCGACAAGTAAACACGATTTTTTCTCCAAATCTCGGATATCTATATCCGGTTAGTTTGCCGCTAACGTGCAATCAGTTTGAATTTGTTGATCGTGCAATATCGTACACAATCCAATAGACGTCACCGGTTTTGGTGCGTAATCGTACCTCTTGGGGCATGTGTTTGGAACTTCGAGTGCGGTACGAATCTGCCAGTGGAGGTAGCTGCACACCCTGTCGTGTCTTTTCAAGTATTCGATCTTTGCTAGAATTAGACAAGCTGAGACAATATGAACAATGGTTTCTACGTATTCCTGGCAAATGCGATATTTATCATCTTGGGAAATTTTGCGAATCGCTTTATCATAATGTCGTGTTCTCAACGTCCGATCTTAGATATCTATTACAAGTGCTTCAGATTCTGCCTTCATTCTTCCCTTTTTAAGCCACATAAATGATCGATCTTTATTTATCTGTGCTCTGTACATTCGTTTCAAATGTTGTTCTTGGATTGTTTTGTCTCTCCTCGATTTCTTTAACATTTTTTGTGTCTCACATTTCATGTTCAGTAGCATCAGAAGTTCAGTGTCTCTGTCATTCTGGGTGTCTTGCATAGTCTTGTTCGCAATGCTTCTTGCTACACTTACAATGCCTCTGTTTCCCATTCTTCGGTCATATTTCATGACCTGCCTCATTAGAGGGTCATCTTCATCGCTGACAACATACTTTTACATCCCGACTATTGCGTTGTGCTAGGAGGCCTCAATTTGTGTGAGGCCTCTTCCTCCTTCCTTACGTGACACAAAGTCCATGTACATCAGCTGGAGAGTGGGAAACATGATACATTGTTAGCAATTTTCTGTTTTTTCGATCCATGATGCAAATTTCTTGCTCAGTCGATTTCCACTATTCGGAAACACGCACTGCATGCATTCGGCTACACGCACCGAAAACTACCAATTGCATATATTTTATTCCTGGAGTTCAGAGCAGACTGCAGGACAAGTCTCACTCTTCTGTAATACTCCTTGCGAATTCTCTCTTTCATTGTGTTGTTCGAGATGGCTTCATATTCTTCAATGCCCAGATATTTGTAAGTTTTCCCTGGCTCAAGTTCTTGACTCAGTGTGCGTATCAACTTTAATGCTCTCTGACGTTGTCAGTTTGCCACTTTTTAAATTGATTTTTGCACACTTGTCAAGACCAAATTTCTTGCAGATGTCATTGCTAAAGTCATTCACAAAAGTCAGCATTTGGGAGAGAATCGCTTCATTCTTAGCAAACACTTTCAGATAATCCATGTAAAAGAAATGTAATACTGGCCTTTTATCACCATGGGGCTTGTAACCAAAGTCGGCTTGCAACGGCTGTCTCGATAGAGGGATCAAACTAATGCAAATCAGCAGAAGGGATACTAAATCTCCTTGAAGAATACCCCTGTTGACCTAAATAATTCTGGTTTCTACAGCTTTCATCCCGCTGTGTATTAGTAACCTGGTCCTCCACTTCACACTTGCCTTGCAAAATTCAATAAGTCTAGGGTGAAATCGATAGATCTCCAAGGCCTTCAAAATCCAATCCTGTCGTACTCTATCAAAGGCCCTTTGGTAGTCAATTCAAGTCATGCTCAAATTACGTTTTCGTTTCTTTACATCATTCAAGATGACTTTATTCAGTAGCAAGATTTCCTCACAGCCATAAGACCTTTACGAAATCCTTTTTGTTCAGCTGGCATCAGATGATTCATTTCTAGATGTGTGTACATTTTCTCAGATATGGTTGCATTTATAACTTTGTGCACTATTGGCAGATAAGTGATTGACCTGTATATCTTCGCCCAGGAGCTGTCTCCCGCTTTGGGTAGCAAATACGTGATGCCGCGTGTGAGCCATTCCGGGAGTTCCTTTGGGTTTTCTAAAATTTTATTAATAGCCTTTTCTGGATGAGAATGAATTGCTGTTAATTTCTTATTCCTAAAAATCTGGATTAAGGATCCCGGGGTATTTACAGTTTCTCATGTTCTTAATTGCTTGGAGGAGGTGCTCTTCCGAGAATTCGTGAACATCTTCCACTGTTTTCACAAGTTCATCAGCAGCATCAACTTCAGATTGAATCCAAGATGCGTCTTTGTTATAGGATCTGCTCTCCTCCCAAATTCCTACCCAAAATGCTTCGACGTCATCTTTTGAAGAAGTGAGAGCATAGCTATTGAGTTTTTGAGTCAGATTTCGATAGAATCTCTTCTCGTTTGTTTTAAACAACCGGTTCTATACACGGAAATTTTCTCCACGTTTGTAACGTCTAATTCGTTGATACCATGCTTGATTTTTTCTTTTAGCTTCTCAGTTACCATTAGCCTGCTTGTGTCATTTTCAATTTGGTATTTTTTTCAACATTTAATATCTTTCGTTGAACTTAAGTGGTGTGAGTTGATTTAGAAGATGCCTCAGCTAAAAGTGATATTTCACGCCAAGTGCCGGCTATCCGTTTCATAATTCTCTTCGTCCATGGGGGTACAGGGCTGTTTACTCTCTTTTGCTGTCGGCCGTCGGTGTTCTTGGCTGGCCCCAGTATTATCTGAGGTACCAGATATCCAGTTGCATACACGATGTGGTTGATTTCAGTAATATCTAGTTCTCTATCTGGGATCTGTACCACCTCATTTAAGACAAAATTCGCTGTCTCTATCACTCTCTTAGCTTTGGAATATTCGTATATTCTCTTCAACGGTGCACGAGATTCAAATGGAAGTTGACGAATTCTTTCGATCTCGTGTTGGAGGAGATTTCGCATCATGTCCTTATCATGTAATTCATTTCCAGATGAATTTTCACCACTGACGTGTGTTTCATTGCAAAGAGATGAATCTGCAACAGGACTATCGTTTTCACGTTCTACATGTTCTTCGTGTGGATAGTTCGATCGAAGAACATACTCCACATTTCTCTGAATGTCAGCAAGTTGTTCTGCTGTGAATTTTCCACTGCTGAGTATGTATCGTCGTTGACTGGCCAGCTTCTATGAGTCCACGGTGTGTCTGACATCTGGGTTCTGCTCTCTCCACACCTTGAAAATTTCTATTTCTGAACCCCAATTTTTCGCTTTTGCATAGTAAAAGCACCACATCACCTTTTTCAATCCATCCTGGGTCCATCTCTGACAATGGCTTCTACCTACTGCCGGCTCTGGATCCCTGGGACTAATATCCGTGAGATGGCCAGACGTCGACAAGGTGACATTAGCTCAGTTTCTGAGCAGATTTCGAACTTTGGTAGAACAAGGCACGTTAAGATTCACTACATTTCTTGTTCTATCCATTTTGCTCATTAGTATTAAGTGGAGATTCGCAGGTAGCAAGTTTGAGTTCACGGATCACACTTAACCCTTGGGTTGTTTCCCGCCATCCTTTACTGCGACCCACAGTGGCCTCGGGGCATCCCCCCGCAGGGCCCAGCAAGGGGTCCCTCCGATCGCCAGTCGGCATTACTAAACCCTACGGGATTTTCACTGACTGCTGAAGGCAGCCTCCTTCGCTGGCTAATGCAAGGTTCGGGCCTCCACTCTAATCAGTGGCCTGGTGTGCCAACACAGTTTCTCTCCTCTACCCTCCATGGGCCGATAACAGGAAGTCTAAAGGTTCATGACCCTTCCATCTCTACTTACTTCCCACTCTGCTCAAAATGGAGAACTTCTTCGTCTGACCCCTCACCTTCAACCTATTCAGCAAGGGAGGCCCTACCGGTAACTAGGCTACCACTGACAGCTCTCAGGCTCATGGGGGTACTCAAGCACAACAACCAACTGCGAAGTCGTGTTCTCCTAGGTGGAGTTGTTGTCGTTATTGTTATTATTTTTATTATTATTATTACAACACATGATGCTTTACTGTTATTATTATTATTATTATTATTATTACTGCACATTGTTTTTGACTGTTCAAAAAATTGACTCCACCAGCCAGTGTTAAGCTAATAAAACAGTCAATTTTTCGAAGAGTCTTTGAGATTTTAGAGTCCATGTGATGTTTACACTTTATCTGGTAACAGTTTAACAGTAGCATATAAATATGTTTCCCACTGCGACCACTATAGACCATTAACAAAAATAATATTGCAAATGAGGCATCTGGAGAAGCAGAGCCCCTGAGCAGCGGTGCAATGTGCTTCTGGGGGCAGTGGCTGAGGCGAGTGTTGGAGAAGCAGAGCCCCCTGAGCAGAGTAGAGCTAGTGGCCGTGGCTGAGGCTCATGAGTGGTAGAGAAGCAGGGCCCCCCCCTGAGCTGCGTTGTAATATGATGGTGGGGGCCGTGGCTGAGGCGAGTGTGTGGTGAAGCAGGGCCCCCTGAGCAGCATGCGATGTGTTGCTGGGGGTCGTGGCTGAGGCGAGTGTGTGTCGTGTGCGCAGGACGGCGCTCCACGAGGCAGCGCAGCAGTCCCGCGGGCGGCGCGGGCGGAGGCTGGAGGCGGCGGCGGCGGGGGCGGCGGGGGCGGACGCAGCGGGGGCCGGGGCCGGGGCGGGGGCGGGGCACCACCACCACCCGCGCCGCCGGCGGCCGCCACACGCGCCGGCGCGCGGGGCCATGTGAGGCGGCGGCGGCGGCGGCGCTGCGCTTCCCGGCCAGGCGGTGACGCGCAAGGGATCCCTGGCGGCGGATGGCGCGGGCGGGGGCGGCGGCGTGGGCGGCGGGGGCGGGGCCGGGGGTGGGGCCGGGGGCGGCGGGGGCGGGGGGCCCGGGGGCGCCCGCCGGCGCGCGCGCAGCGTGACCGAGGGCCTGCGCAGCGCGCTCGCCCGCCTGCGCCAGCGCACAGGCAGCCCGCAGCCCGACGACCGCTCCGCCTCGCCCAGGACGGTGAGTACAGCTCTGCACCCCTCTTGCCCTCATTCACTCATTCATTCATTTATTCTTTCTACCTTTTGAATGATTAATGTTTCCAGAAGTGTCAACTGACAAGATCATTACACCTGTAAGAGTTGTATTTGTTTCCTTGATCATTTTCGCAAGTGATTTGCATGGCTGACATCATTCCTAAAAATCATATTGTAAAGAAATTGATACAAATTATGTCTAGAAGCAGAGGAGAGAGTGTGATCGTGTGAAGTAGTCATAAAGTAGATGTGAAAGATCTTAAGTATCGAAATTTCAAAGAGCGTGCTTTTTCTGCTTTCATCATGTACCTATTCGTTGAAGAACTGATTTATTAGTTTGCGGATGAATAAGCTGGTTAAGTTATTAGTCCCGTAAGCGTAGTTCAACTATTTTTAGAGAAGGGGAGGAGGTGGGGGTGGTGATCATCGCTTTCTAGATGGCGAGATCCGGCGCCGAACTACATGTCGGGTAACGGGGTTTTCCCCATCCAGGTATCTCCCACCTGCTGGGCACCACCCCATCTGGGAGAAGCTCTAAGCTCTTGACTGGTTTCCCAGCATGTTATAGTATAGCTCATGTCAGAGAAAGCGTGTGCTAGATTTGCCAATAGGACAAGGATGGGAAAGAAAGATAGCGCGCAGTGCGTGGCCCATTGGTTAGGGAACTGCTCCGGCAATCGCCTGGAACTTATGGAATGCATCACAGAAAACTACCGTTGTAAACAGCCGGCCGCTAGAATTCTCCTCCAGAGAGTGGCTGAACTCGACCTAGCTATCTAGCGAGAGTCCAAAATCCTGCCTCGTTTCGGCCTCGAACCGCACGACCTTTCGATCAGACGCACTGCAGTAGTTGCGCTTTTAATTAAACTCGTAATGAACTAAATTTTAATCAAATTGTGCCGCATGCAAATATAATCTTTTAAAAATGAAATTTTGAAATCCATTTTTCGCATATTGGGTATTCGAGCTATGTAAATTCACTTATTTTATGAGAACATTCTTCAGATATGGAATGACGAAAATAATCCTCCTCCTCAGCACAAATTAGTCAACGTTCAAAAAAGTAATATGATTCGTTTCTTCCTGCTTACCGCCACATGAATAACGGTCAAATACCGTAATTGTCACGTAACTTAACAGGATGGAATTTGTTTTACTCTAAGAATACCCGGGCATTGTAATTGGTGCGTAGTGAGGGCTTTAAATTTTACTGATATGTAGACTTGTGTGTTAATCCTCTCCTGCTAGACTGTGGCCGCGGCTACTTATAATGTACATAAAAATTTTGAACTATTTGGCTGGAATAAAATATTCTTTCGGGATACTGGCAAGCGTTCGTGATTGTGAAAGTGGCCTGTTATTTCTGAGGATTCTCTCTGAGTGATATGTCGTCAAGAAACAAGTCAAAGTGGCACAGCTGAAACATCTTTAAGTTAAGAGAAAAAAATGTTTGGAAAACATCAATGCCAGTAAAAAATTCACAAAGATTATTCAAAATTCAGTGGAACATGCCATTGAATTTAAAAATACAATTTTGCCACGAAGTAAAAAGCTCTGCCTAGAGTAAAATCGTCTTCCAACAAAATGGTAATTTTTCAATGTGTCACTTTTGCACCACAACTGACAATGTCACCCCGGCAATGCATTGGCATGTTGGACGTACTGGACACCTGCGCACTATTTGTCAGGTGCACGCTTCTCGAAGGCATTGTCAAGTTTTCCTTGGAGTGGATTCTGAAACGGAATGTTCGGAACTCCGTCGATTGATCGTAATGCTGCTATTAGACATTAATATCGAAATATGTTGGAAATGTGCGTAATACATTTTAGGCAGCAATAAAGCAGAGTTAGAAAAAAAACTGCAGTTCATTGAAGATCAGTTAACATTCACAACAACAATAATAAAAATTAATGAACTAAAATATTTATTTGTAGCTGCACTTTTATTACCAAAACTAAAAGCTGTAATAGGTAGAGACCGGTAAAATATGTAGAATGAAAGTCAAAATATGTACATACACATGTAATGAAAACAGTACGAATATGTAATAAATATGTAATGAAAACAGTAATAATATGTAATAAATATGTAAAATCGGACAAAATTTGAAATATTAAAATCCTCTGATTATAAAACTCATTTACATAATAAGAACTTAAAAAAATCCTATACATTTTTTAAAAACAATGCAAACGTTTTAAAAATCATTTGGAATACAAAGGTTGATGCCCACCTGCACCTCACAACTTTCCCATCAGTGGTAAAACCTTCACAAATTGTTATCCTGGAATGTAGTTTAGGAGCCAGACTTGATGCAATAGAAGCCATCGTACAAACTGGCGAAGTCTGCGACCAGCTAACAATCACCGCGCCATGGAATATTTACTTCGAAGTGTTAAACGACGGCTTTCTTGGAAATTGACGTTAAAGGTCACCAAACGCGGCGTCAATGATACTTTTCACACCTAAAGGTGAGAATGATCTGTCGTTGACGCACACATCCTGACACCGAGATAACTGAAGCAGGCATTTTGCACTGTGAGAATATTTGGACTGTGAAAATATATGGCATAATATTCTGGGGAAACACATCTTATAGTTCCCAGACTTTCAGATTACAAAAAAGAATTGTACAAATAACAAGCAAATCCCACCCACGTGATTCTTGTAAGTCTCTCTTTATTAATCTAGGAATTTTAGCATTACCTTGTCTCCTGATTTACGAATCAGTATTTTTTGTCAAAAATGGCACTTAAGGGCGGGAATATATTTTCAGCAAAAGCCGATGTGTATAAGTATAACACACGACGTAGTAATCATATTCATCAGGTGGCAGTATCAGCAGCTCACTACAAAAAATTCACATACAATTCATGTACATTACTCTACAACACTTTACCAGATGACATTAAACGATTAAATTCGATAGAAAAGTTTAAGTCCCACGTAAAATGTTTCTGCTGCATAACTGTTTCTATACAATTCGAGACTATACTGAGCATCAAAAAGAAAGTAACATTAGTTTTAACAATGATACTTAATAAAATTATTTACCATTTGGACTGTATAATTCTAAAGAACCTGTAACAAGTATTGTACCACAGCTTCTGGTTCAATGGCCCCCATCTCGATCAGGTTTTTCGCCCAGTTTCCCTGATCCTTTGAGCAAATGCTGAGATGGTCCCTTGTTGTGCTTCTGGACATAAATGTAACTTCATTATTTGTGCACGTCTTCTGAATTTCAGTGGGAAATACAGTTATTCAAATTATCATTTTCGATATTGTCGCGACAAAAAGTATTATTCTTTCATGAAGAACATGATGGGAGTTAAGGGCACAAATTTATAGCTAATTTACCTTTGAAAATAGATTTTATTATATATTATAGGAGGGAATATTTTGTCAACAAAACTCGAAAAAAACCCTCTCTTTTCTGTATTCAAAATTCGACTAGAATATGGTTTAGGATAGAGATCACACAATTACGAAAACGTGCACAAATTGCACTTCTCCCCACAGCTCGTCACACACAGTTTTTAACGGTTTTTGACGTAAATAAATAAATCATATCGGGGATAGTTCTCGATATTCAGTATTACAAAAGAAAATGAATACGTATAATATACTGTATCTAATTAAAAAATAATTATTCAGAGAAAATATGAATTATGATATTTGACGTTTCGAATGATTGACGTTCGGATAATCGACTTCCCACTGTAGAGTGGGACATCGATTATCCAAACGGTGTTTAAGTAAAACATATCATTTAGGAAACTTTAAGGCAGTATTTAATAGGAGAAAAATTTTACGCTCTAGGAAGGAAACTTTTATCACTGTTTCCCACGCTTTTGTCACGAATAGTACTTGTTAGTGAATAGCCTTTGAAATCGATGTGTTACATGACGTGTAATCCATTTGATCCGCCGCTGACCTCTTGCACGTAATTGGAAAAGAGATTATTATTAATTCAGAGCACGTAGTATGAATGGCCGACCTAATAATACATTTTCATGTGATAATATTTCAATTATTGAAATCATTTGATGTTATAAAACATATGAGTTATTAAACATAACAGTCGTTATTCTTAGTTATTAAACATAACAGTCGAGTTTATATGATGTTATTAAACATAACAGTCGAAGAAGTAGAGAAGAGTGTAAAAGAACTAAAAAGTGGAAAAGCCCCAGGACCTGGAAATATTCCAGGTGAGCTACTGAAAAATGGAACACCAAAACTAATGCGAATGTTACAATCATTAATGGACAAAAGCATGAATATCGGAGATGTACCAAATGAGTGGAAAATAGTACACATCACACCTATCCACAAGAAAGGAAGGAAGGACATCTGCAGAAATTACAGGGGGATAGCAGTAACTAATACATTTAGTAAGATATATGGGAGGATATTGAGAAATCGCCTAGAAAGGGAGTATGTGATGCACGAAGAAGAAGAACAAAGTGGCTTTCGAGCAGGGCGCTCTTGCATTGATAACTTATTCTGTTTATCACAAGTAATGCAAAAGAAGTGGCAAACGGGGAGAGAATTACACATCGTCTTCCTCGATATCGCACAAGCGTATGACAATGTGCCAGTAAATAAATTATGGGAGGTCCTGCGACGTCTAAATCTGAATAGTAGCCTTATTGTCGCAGTGAAAGAATTATATTCAGAGCAAGCAGGAATAGTGAAAGTAGGAAAGCACTTGACAGAATCATTCCCAATCACGAAAGGCTTAAGGCAAGGATGCTGCATTTCGCCGACATTATTTAAAATCTATGTAAATGAGGTTCTGCAGAAATGGAAAAGGAGTTGTGCGGGAATGGGAATACCGTTGGATGTGTACTCTACTCTTTACACTTTACAGTTCGCTGATGACCAGGTAATCGTGGCGCACGACCAAGATGATATAGAATTTATGCTGATAAGGATCAGAGATGAATACGCAAAGTGGGGACTGACACTCAACTTAGGAAAAACCATGTACTGGGCATTAAATACTAATAATGAATACATAACTATGGGCACAGGAAACAAAATTAAGAAAACTGAAGAAATTAAATATTTAGGAGTAAAAATTGGGAAGCAGGGACTATATGAGACAGAGGTTTTGGAACGGATTAAACAAGGAAGAAAACTCATCGGTTCTCTGAATTCTATCCTATGGGACAAGAACATAAGCAAAAAAACAAAACTCATGATATATAGAGTAATAATCCAAAGTGTTGTACTGTATGGTGCTGAGATATGGCAACTCTCAGAACAAATGAGAACAAAGTTGAGGGTAATGGAAATGGACTTTCTTAGAAGATCAGCTGGCATTTCAAGAAGAGAGCAAATACGAAATGAAAGAATTAAAGAGATTATGGGTTTGAAGCAAGATATACTGCACGAAATTGAAAGGAAACAACTATTATGGATTGGACACGTGCAGAGAATGCAGAGAAATAGACTTCCAAAGAAGCTTTTGGATTGGCAACCGCAAGAAAGAAGGAAAAGAGGCCGCCCGCGACCTGGTTGGAGAGACAACGTAGAGAAGACATTGGCTGGATGGCAGATACCTCCTGGGACTTGGAACAACAGAGAAGAGTGGAAGAAGAAGTTAGGCGCCGTAAGACCCACATAAGGGTCAACCAAACGGCTAAGAAGAAGAAGAAGAAATCATTTGATCATGGAACATATCTGTAAAGTACAATTAGTCTAAGATGAAAAATACCAAATACAAACTTTGTTAATTAATGAAGGGTAATGTCTGGCTTAGATGCTATTTTACATTTCTGGGGAAAATGGAATGTTTGTGAACGAGGAAGGTTTGTGACCGTACATCTTCCCCATTAATGCTTATGGATGTGTACGCACTACAGCCTAACTTTCAGTTATGCCTTAAACTTCTTATGTTACTTTCTATTATAATTCATTGTATATGTATAATCTCTGGGCTTTGGGATCTTGATTGTTAGGTTATTAGTCATACTTACAGGCTGGATTGTATACAAAAAAATATATAATTCACTATAAATGACAATAATCAACATAAATTCAATGCACACTTATTCTTCTTACAAGTAACAACAAAAAAAATTTGCTTTCAATAGAATGAAAGCATCAGAACCATTAATAGGTGCTTTAAAATACAGTGGTCCAAACCTAATTACTCTTCAAAAGTATTTTCTTTTGGTTTACAAACCTAAAAAAAATACTTTGCTTGGAAACATGCAAGTAAATTATTTCCCCTATATTCAAAGCTTTATTCACTTGGACGAATAACTTGCCATGTTCATTAACATTACTAAATAGTAAATTGTTTTATCCATTCAAGTAACTATTCACTTTCAACAAATAAACTTGGAATGTGCATTAACATTCCAGACAATATGTACAACAAATAGGTGCCTTTACACCAGAACAATTTAGAATTGTACATTCTTCTTAACCATTTTCTTTCTTCCAAATAAAAAAAATGTACATCCAGATTTGACCAACACACACAGCGATAGAAATTTAATTTCTAATGTACATAAATAAATAAATCTTCTTTACCTTTCATGCATAAATTTTAAGAAAAAGGCAGATTCCCAATGCACAAAGCTTTTTTTAATTACTTTCTGAGTACTGAGTATTGCACTTACACAAGGAACACACTGCCAAAATTACCCCCACAATTGGAAGGAAAGTTTATCAGTCTACGAAGATAAATGTTTTATTTATAAACGACTCTTCCTTGTAACACTAATGATGTCGCTGAACTGTCGCAACGGCTATGGCGAATTAATTTAGTCGCCCCATATACAACTCAATTCCCCAAAGTCAACTAGTTTGTGAGAATTATATCACTTTCCAAAACACAAAACAAGAGAAGCACAAAGTTAACAAATAATCTCATCTACTTACCAGTGATGATGGCAGGACGCAGGTATGCGAAATCAAACGCTC
>JAHLJT010009419.1:211096170-211278670 GCA_031308135.1 Acheta domesticus
ATTTTATTTTACTTTTAGAAAACACTCTACTCATACGTGTATTATTTATTGTGTCATTGTTCGCATTTCGTATAATGGTAAGAATTTGTGCATCGTGGTCACTGTATCCTAAATCTTTTGTTTCAATTTCATGTCGAGAAGTGGTTTTGTTAATTATAATTTGATCGATTGCCTTCTTTGAATTTACTGTGATCCGTGTAGGTACTTTTATTGTAATATCTAAATTGAAGGAATTAATTAAGTTAAGAAACTGCTCTTTCTCGCAAGATTCGACCAGAAAATCAATGTTAAAATCTCCACATACAACAATGGATTCAAAAGAGCGATTGATGACTTTGATTAGTGTTATCTCTAGTTTTTCTAAGAACAAAATGTATCTATAGTTGTTGGCTACCTTAAGTATATCAAGTTGAAATTTACATAAACAAGTAACATTGATAGTCGTTCTTTTAGGTACGTTTTTAATGTTCCTAAACGACACATATTGTGTAATCTCATTGAAACATAGATATACAAAATGTAAATACTGAAAGCGTATAATAGGAAACATGCACCTACAGGGTATACACGCTTCTCGATCGAATCCGCTCTTGATTGAAATAAAAAGGATTCAAATTACACAAAGCATTTTCTGTAAAATACAAAATGATTATTCATTAATAACAAGATGACTAGATATTCTAAATATGCGTCACGAAGAAGTTTGTGTAATTTTACCGGCACTGTGAGATCTCCGACTTTAGCTACATAACCTAACTTAGTTACTTTCATTCACATACAAAAACGTCCGGCACATAATAAGTTCTGCTGAAAGCAACAACCACATAAAGCGCGAAAATTAATAACACACAGTAAGCACAATCGCTTGCAATATCAATTTCGATTTGAACACTGAAAACACGCACAAAACCTGCATGGCCACTCTCAAAACATGAAACACCACCGAACGCCACATGCACAGGAGCCGACCACCGACTACCTTGATCACGTGACAATTTCGCTTCGGGGCCTGAGTATACGGGATTTCAGCTTGCTTTGGTCCCTAGAATTTTCAATATGGCGGCCATTCGGCCCTGCCAACTTTGAAAATGTACATGAAGCTAGACTTCGGCGCTACATTCAAACATACTAGTACGCAATTCGAGAAATCTGCGATCAGGAACTTCTCTCATTATATTGTTAATTTTAATCAACTGAATGTTTTGAAACATTGAATTAATTATCATTTGGATCAATTATTTTGATAATTTTCTTCTGAAACTCATAATGTTGAAATATGAGAAGTTTAATGTTTTACTTCATTTTAAAATGAAAGTATAATTAGAAAGCTTTAGAGGAATAAATTAATTCTTACAAAGATTGTTAATGATTGATATAATATAGAATTAATGGAAGGACATTTTAAAAAATTGAAATCAGATTTTTTCTTAAATTTTATTTGTCTCCATTTCATAATTATATTTTATCTCAACATTCAAGAGAAAACTAAGGAAGAAGAGTTAAAACTCTATTTATTTTTTTACCAAGTAAATTTATTTCACAGTAATTACAAACGTGTTTTTACAGTTAAGTTTTTTGTGAAATCTTCATCTACACTGCCCCTGATCAGATGTACAATTTGTTTTCACAATATATCCCATCCTTCTCTCTATATACAACCATAATTTTCTCAGAATACTCCACTGCATTTTTCCAATTTGTCCAAAGTTGACACCTTAAAAAATTAAATAATGTATTCATAACACTTTACTACATTTAAGATATTGAACCTCATTTTCCTTGTGTTAAATGTGTCAATGAATTTAGATAATTAAGATACCTGTTTAAAAGCCTACTTCCAAAGATTTCTGGCGTTTTCCATTCTGTAGCAAGATTTTCTAAGGACATTCATATTGAAGAATCACTTTGACTGAGATCACATATTTTCAGTTGAAACTGCATTAGGGAGTAAGCCTTGAAACAGTCTGCCCTTCAATTCCCAGCAATTTATCAACTATACACCTGTTGTTAATTACTTGTTGTTAAACACTTGAAAAAAATTAATTTATATGATAACTGCTTAAATCATTGTAATAGAATATACGAAGGTGAATATGAAAAGATGAAAATTAAAATGCAAGAATAATAATATACAGCATTTACCATGTCCTGACAATAAATATTTTTAAAATGTTCACAGAACATTAGCATTTGCACAGAACATTAGCAGTATTGGTCTTATTTTACTTATGATATCTACATTACAGATCTGCTCATGGGCTTTCTGGCCTGACTTCATAAATCTTTGGTCTCATTGGGTACTATATACACTCCTTTCTTTGGGTCAGCCATGACTGTAAAATATCAAAAAAATTCAATAAATATAATAGTTATATAATTACATTAATACTATACAAAATATTGCATAGTGTATAATATAATATAGGTTTACATAGTAAATACTGTCCCACATTTAAAATACTAAATATATTTCCATGGGAGGGTGAAAGTATCAAAGTATGTAATCAGTAATTGTATGTTCAAAGCAATGTAAATCTGCGTATGATTTATTGAATATGAATTGCTAGAGGAAAGTACCTTGTCATAAATTGTTTGAAGCAATTCTCTTTGACAGATATCATTGTTATTATTTGTACTATTGATATTATTATTACTACTAATAAGGCTGACAAAAATAATTCTCCTGGATAATTTACATCATTTTTTCCTCTATAAACAATATACTTACTTCGATTTTCCAAACAAAATTCTTTTAAGAATTCTGAACAAAGAAGGTTAAGATCCTTGAAAAAAGAATGTATCGTAATTGCCTCTGATATTCTCCCAAATTTCTTTTTCTGAAAGAACTTTCCCTGTAAAGAGTATTATTTCTTCTTTGCAAATTATACCCAATACAAAGTACAAAAATATACACTCATATGTTGAATGTTACCATCATGAGTTTTTTTATAGATGAATCTTGCAATTGCTTTCTTCACAACCATCTAAGTGATCTGATTGAGTACTGACTTCACAATACTGAAAGAATATTGTGAAGTCGATGTGAACTGCATTTTAGAAATTCACATACATTTGTAATGTTATTTTTCACATATGGCTTTATTATTAGACCAAACACCATGAATTAAAATATGTTCAATCACCGTGTGTGCTACAATTCCCAATTTATAGATATAACCAAAATTATACAAAATACCTGCATGTGGTAATGCACAAATAATCTATTCCATAGTACAAAAATGTAAGATGTGTTGGTTGTTATGTTTCATAAACATCTTACCTGAAATAAATATGCCACTTCACATGTACGTTCGGAATTCGTTTTCATAATCCATTCTCATTCTAATTCGCTTTGAAATTCTCATATAGAGCAATAACATTGTATCTTGCTGCACTATTTAATATTCATTGTTTAACTTTAACACGATTTGCATGCGTCATTTTAACACACTTACGTGCATTGTTTCCACTGTCTCGTTTAAAAATTCAAAAACAAATAATGCGATGAGAATATCAAATCAAAACGACAAATTCAATTTAAAAATTGTAAATATGCTTCTACGCCAGCTTCTACGCGTGCAAGTGTGCAGTTTTGAACATGTTGGTAGAAAATAAAACAAATGAAAAGCTGCCAACCCCAGCTAAACAAAGTCTATTTCGGCGTGTATGTGCCAACACATGGGGGAGTTTCGTTGACGGTTGACTCCTCTGAAATGGACCTGTACTAAACTTAAAGTGTAACGAAAAGTCCCTAAGACAATGCCGTTAGTGTAACGGGTGATATTCATGAAGTTGGTATGATCCACTTTCTTTGGGACCATTTGAGCCTGAAAACGGCTTGGTTGGAGCCTGAAAACAGCAGGCCTTGGCCCCTACGTAGTGACGTCAGCAAACTCCTCGAGCTCAGCTGTTAGGCCTTCTATCGAGAAGATATTGCGCCATGTCATCCAGTATCGATACTTCCATGAAAATCTGTGTATTGCATGGTGAATGGTCTTGGAAAATCTGTGTATTGCAGATTGACAGAACTCGAAACCATCTTAGTCGAAAGTTCGATACTGTCGCACTACACAACGGTCTTATTGTGAGAATTTCAAATCTCTTTAGATGTACACGTGCGTGAGAAAACAAAGTCGTACACACTCATATTCATTTCTTTTAAGATTCTTGATGATTGGCAGCTTATTTGCAAAGTTATTTTTTCTATCTGAAACTCGAAGAGAATAATAATGGATCAAGAAAACGTTTCTTTTCGGGTTGCACTGTTAATTCATATTTCTACTTATCTACTAAACGTTGTCTTTTTAATAAAAGTTTTAATTATTATTTTATTATCTTTCTGGTTAGCACAAAATGTTGGTTATTGGTACATGAAGAACCGTCAAATCTAAAAGCAAGAATCGAATTCATATTTCTATTTAAGTGTACAAATCTTCACTGAACATTTGATAATATTCCTAATTATAAAAACAACCGACAACAGCTACGACAACAATGTAATCATTATAACAGAAAACAGACAACGGTTTAACAGTTATATCGTTAATACGTAGAGTTTTATTGAAGTTTACTGTATTAAATAAAAAGTTTTTTTTTGAAAACGTCAACGATGAATTATACCACAAAATTTTATTTATTTATTTATTTATTTATTTGTCAAAAAAACAGCAAAAACTGTATATGACGTGTGGGGAAAGAAATTTACCTGCGCACATTTTCTTGAGGGCCAGAAATTTTATTAAAAAAAACAACGAAAAAATGAATTTAGAAAATAATTATTTTAGAAAAATAAAGATATTTGAAAAATGTTTTTCCCGAGTTATAGAAAATCAATTTCAACTGTAAATGAACTACAAGCAAAAGGAGTGCTCAACAAAACGTTACGTCCAGAAGCAAAACAAGGGGCCATCTCAGCATTTGCTCAATGGATCAGGGAAACTGGACAAAAACCTGATCGAGATGGGTTTCTTCGAGATGAGAATTTCTTCTCGTGACATCTTCGTCAGACATACAAAATAATGACTGTTGTTGCAATTTATGCATTTAGGATAATTCTGCTCTTGAAAAACAATAACTGTCACGTTACTCAAAATAAATGTTTATATCAATATAACACTAGAGGAAAGGAAAACTATCACAGGATGCAAAATCCTCCTCAAAGAAGGATCCTTATAGGAATGCTGCGTTACTCTTGAATAAACTACCTAACCGTATTAAGGAGTTAAGCAAAACTAAATTCAAAAAAGCACTAAAAATTACTTCATTGAAACTTGCTCTTATAAACTAAATTAATTATCATAGACAAAGAGAGCAATGCTACAATAATTATATATTTCTTACTATATGATAAGTTATTTATTTCTTTAGGACAAGCAACAAGTTGTAGTAACTTAAGTTCATAATTTATGATTTAATTAATTATTATTACGGTTAGTACTAATTGTTTTTATCTAAGAACAATGACATTGTTTAAAACTTTTAATCCAAGTATTATAAACAATAAACAATAAACGTGTCTCCAAAGATTTTAATGCACACTTCCTTACGTTTCAAATGGCGCGTGTTTTGAACGCCTATATACTATAAAAGTGTACTTAAGCCCTTATTACAGATTCTAATTATTTTTCAGTGACAGAATCATGCAAGGTATACAATCATTTGATAATAACATATTTACAATACATAGTGTACAGGCATTTTATTTGAAAAATAAAATTTGTCGCTAAATCAAACACTAGAAATTCATTTAAAAAATTACTCAGACTTAGAGAATTTCCACATCTTTAACAATAGGTACATTTCTAGTATTCAAATTTCTGACAAAGAACTACTGACCACTTACATTTTATCAGTTAGTAACGTAAAATTTCATAATTCGTTTGAATAATATCCATTTCATTCGTTGAATTTCATCGTCCATTTGATGCTTACCGGAATTAATATCAATAAAAGGAGTATAGTTGGCAAACTTTTTGTTTTTCTTGCAAAATACGTTATTTCAAACAGCTGTCACAAACTCTGTAGTCAATAGTTTCTTATTTCTATTTTTATTATATGTTCAAAAATGAGCAATTTTTAAAATTTGTAGGATGTTACATAAAAACTAGTGTGTTGTGCGCGCAAACTATTTCTAATATTTCGTCTTTCATCTCCGAAATGGAAGCATTTGTTTATAGAAAAGTACATCAGTGGTAACAAATAGTTGTGACGTACTGAGTCTTGGAACATGGAGTATATTGTTTTAGCAGATATGAAGGGCACAATCTGGGAAATTCAGCAGAAAATGATACTACTGTATCAAAGAGGAATGGGTGAGTTTATTTACTAATTTTATAAAAGAAATTGCACAAAAATTTATACATTAAGCCCTATTTTGTTCTTATATTTTTCCATGACTATAAATACTAGTGAACTCAATAATAAAAGGTAATAATAAATAAAGTATTGTAGTCAAGAAACTGATTATTCATTCAATAATATTTGAAACTGTTTTAAAGATCCGAAACCACTTACGTAGTTTTATGGCGATGTATAACGATGACTTCTTTCTTTGACAGATACTTATAATGATATTTTTATTGAATATCCGTTAACACGGAATACTTCGTCTGTCCGATAAAGCAATGATTGTTGTAAATAAAAACATTACGGCATATTATTTTCCATTGTTGTGATTTTTACACAGAAATCAACGGGCAAATTATTCCATGTTTATACTACCTTTTAAGAAGGAACGGGTTGGATAGAGGAGGATAGGTTAGGAGGTTGAAGAACAAGAAACCAAAAACGAGCGGGGGTGAATACCTTATATTAGTGCCTGAATTACCTGATGTAGACGGCATTGCTTAAAAACATTGCTTATACCCATTCTTTTTACTTGCACACCATGATACACTGTATTAGAGGATGCACAAGTGCGATGAACGAATTTTTGCCTGATTCATGCTATAATAAATACGTGCTGTCGTGTATGTCTTACGAACGCAACGATTTCAGTGATCACTTCGGTTTTTCTTTCTTGGCGCACGGAGGGGTATCAATAAAATGGAATATCTCACGATATTTCGCGTCGTTCTCGGTTGCGCCGCTAGGAGTCGCATGATCGCGACTGTATCGAGCAGTGCTGGTGATCATGCGATTCCTGGCGGCACAACAGAGAACGACGCGAAATACCGTGAAATATTCCATTTTATTGACACACCCCCGTGCGCCAAGAAAGAAAAACCAAAGTATAGGGGGCTAATTTTAACACTCATGTCATTTTTTTTCACTTTAGAACAATAGCGTTAAGTATAGAAATTCATTTTATGTGATGACAAAACGCAATGATCCGTTTTTAAAGGTCATTTCTTTGCATTTTTTGATTTCGACTAATAAGTCATTTATTACCTTTTTACGTCATTTTTAAAGATTCCTTTGCTGATTTGATCGATTTTAATATCATTTTAATGGTACTTGCTTCAAACAATATTTACTAGATGCCACAACTGAGTAGCCTATTCGATTTCTTTACTCATGTAATATGTAAATTGTAATATGAGCCGTTGTGAGTACTATGTAATCTAAGGTTCCTGCATCTCCAATCGGCGCAATTGTCAGTTCGGCCTATTTCGCGATAAATAAAAATAGATATTTTCTTGTAAAGAACAGCCCAAACCAAAAGTTTGCAAGTTGAGTTCACTTGAACAAAAGGAAGAAGCATCGATTACATAACATGTCCAACAGCTTGAGTTGTTCATCGGAAGTGGTTTTGAGGATTTTTTTTGCGTAATTTTTCTTTGTTTTAGGGGCATTTTTAAAACGCTATAAGATCATTTTATTGATCATTTTTGGCGACGTTTTAGGTCATAAAAAATCGCCCCCTACTGACCACGTATTGGCGAGCGAAACAATTGAATGATGATATATTGGGGTTTATGTAATAAACAACTAATATAGACACAATTTCGTATCTAAAACATCCGAAATGTTTCTTCATTGTTACAATTCAACCAACCTCGCACACTATATTTTCCTTCCTAAGAAGAGGCAGTATTGTAATTCAGCGCCGAAAACTAATTTTTGACAGAAAAAAAACTTATAACCGGACCCCGTAACAAAAAAGTGGATAAATATTATACATTGTGTAGTCAGAATCCATGTTTTGCGGGTCCTTGATGACCGAAAATCATCGACGGCAAAACGGCTGTCCGTCCGTTCGTCTGTCTGTGGTCAACGTTCACGCCTAAACGGTTCAGCCGATTTTCTCCGAAATACTCGTAGATTTTCCCCGATCGATTGAAATGAAGTCGAGGCCCACTGAGTTTCAAATAGGTATTTTGACTTTGGGGGGACTTCATATGATGCGTCAACAACATTTTCAAATTTTTGGTTGAACTTTGTCAACCGATAGCGTAAAGGACGCCGAAGAAAATGTCCAAATATACATTTTTTCTTCAAATAAAATCTGTTCTCCTATATTAGTTATTTCATGAATGTCGTGTACATTGTTTTGAAATTTTTAGTAGTTTTCTGGTGATTTTTATTGAAATATGTGCAGTATTAAAAAATACCAAAAACACGAATTTCACAAAAGCAGCTCTAATTTTTTTCTGTAAATTTATGTACGGTACGTTCAGTGCTACATGCAGTGAAATGACAATAATACTATTATAATTCATTCTTTTGGTTTTTTAAGTTACTTAAATGTTTTTTTTAATATCTGTCATTCGTTAATATTAACATTATGTTAATACACTTCACATTTTTATTTTCCCGTGTACGTACGTATATACAAAGTAATATACATAGTACAGGGAAAGTTACGTAATTCTGCGGAAAATCGATTTCGAGATTTCAACGGAAATACACGTTTTGGGGTCCCCTAATATCAAAAAAGTGTATTTTTCAAAACTCAAAAATTTTCTGTGAAAAGGACCTTCTTATTTCGAATGTACAGTAGCGCTTAAACGCCATTTTCTTAAATACGTCTCAAATTTTTCGAAGAAAATTGCCATTTAGGACGAAGTTTACTTTTCTTTAATATTCTTAAAATAATATTTCCATTCTACTTTTAAGAAACCGAAAAATTAATAAAATGTCAAAAATATGTTTGGGCGGCGATAGATGGCAGCTGGCAAGAGTATGTGTCAAGTCCGAATAGCTAGCCGAGACCAAAGGAAGGAGAAAACCGATACTGCAAAGTTTTTGCCATTCTGTAGCATCACTAATTTATATTCCTTGTGTGAAAAGAACTGTTATTATGTGTATCCATATTGTATTATTACAGTGTTCGGGAAGTCTGTTTTGTGAAAATATTTAATTTATTGTAGGGTTTAACGAGAGTACATTTTATTCGTTGATCTTGAGTACCGCGCGTGCTTCTATTTGGGAAATCATTTTGGCTGATTTCGTTCAGGAGGATGTTTGCTGCTCAGGCCACTGGAGTCCAATGTTGCCCGTTGGCCGCAGCGCTTTACCTGACTCAACTTCGCACTGAATTAACAGCGATTGCACAACTTGTGTCGCGCGGCTGCTTCTATTGTGGCGACTGCTCATCTGGCTCCGCGGGCTGGAATTACGCACGTCGCGAGGCGCTCGGAACTTCTCTTGGGCACTTAGTGGAATCATCGCCTCGCCCGCGCGCCTTCTGTCTAATTCCCTGGCGCGCGACCAGAAATGTGCTCGGCCTTGTGAGGTGCGTTATAAATTATAGTTGTTCCTTTGGAGTGTCAGAAAGAAATGATATATTAGTGATGGACCAGACACAGGCAGACCTGTTCTCCGAGGTATTCAATTCAAACGGTTTTACGTAATTTCTCCGAATTGATTTGCAAGAAATATTTATGCTCGATTTCGACTGATACCTGCATTATTAACATCGTTTGATGCAAAACTAGAATTATGACAAATTTATCGGCATAATTATAAGGAATTATATTCAAATTAAAATGAAAAAATTCCATTGGAGATTTCAGAGGAGTTTGGGAAAAAATATTTGCAGTTCAGGTACTTCTGTGTACCTTGCACTTCGCTTGTAAAATATTCTTTTGTAGTTTAAATATTAGATAACTGCAATATGCGTCACTTTCGTTTTCATTAATCAGTATTTAATTTTCGTTCATCGAAGTTAACAAATAATTTCGGAAAATTTGTCTTACTGTTTTCTTTTAATATTCCCTATCCTGTGATAGATCTGAAGAGTACTTCTTTGAGGATGCATCGAAAGCTCATATCACATATGACCCAGACCTGACAAACTACTCCAATTCTTAAAATTGACAAATCAAAAAATTCACAAAACCACAAATGGGATGAAAACGATAGAAATTCTTCAAAATTAATTAGTCCTTCAATTTGCTACCAGAAAAATTTTCAAAATGCTATTTGAGAGTAGCATCACTGAGGGTGGTAAGCAAGTGAAGTAGCCATTTTTTTCCTCTCCCCGCCAGACAATGCGGAAGGATCCTACCTTTTAAGGTACGCACGCCAAATCGTGGGCACCCCCGTACTCAGAATCTTATTTATTATCAGAGAGACTGCGCATGCTAATAGACTGCGGAAGCTACAAATTGAGGAGGTGAAGGAACAAGCTGCTTTGGTGAGAAATGATATTGAAACTGCCTTGGTGCGGGGCAGAACAGAGCATTTGAATTGCGATCCGGAAGTGATAGAGAAACCCGACTTTTCTTCAAAGCGAAATAGTACATTATGAAACGATGATGTAATGATTGGTATTAACACACGAGTGTGATATTACGAATCGAGCGAGTATTGTAAATTTACACGAGTGTATGGATACCCATTACATCGAGTTTCGTACGGTACTTTTTTGCGACTTTTATAACTTAAACTTTAACATTGAATTGTTTCATGGCAGTTGACATGCAGGATTCAGGCAAGGCCACCTAGCGGACAGCTCCCTAACCCTATCTTTGCATGCTGCCGCAGGTGGCTGCGGCTACTAGTTCGCCTCCGAGGGAGGAGTGCCCTAGTCAAATAGAATCAAAGTGAAATTACGATCAAATTTATTTTAAATAGTATTTTACGAAAAAATACTAATCATAAAGGAAATTAAAACTGCCAAGCATAATATAACATCAAATGTAATTTTAACGTACGCAATCCAACGAATGAATGATTCTCAATGATTAATTAGATATCAATACTTGGTTTGTAAATGTCTCTGTGATTGATGAAGAACCTGTATCATTATGGAATCTGTATCGTAATGAATATCATTACGCCACTGGTTGCAGCCATCAAATGATAGCATTATACTGTGGGAGTAGAAAAATGTTATTCGAGAAATTGATTGAACTATTGATCTTAAAATAACGACATGACTCTAAGAGATATTTGTCTGCGTAATGAGGGATGTGCGTTATAACTATCCCTCTGAACGCTTATTGTGAACGATAGATCTATTCACAGAAAATACTGCATCAAAGTAACATACAAAGTATCCCAAACAACTTCATAGATCCTCCCATGAGTTTGCGAGTCTACTATAACATATATGTAGATGCCTATGGATAATTTTTTAAGAAAAACCTTTCTTTCTATCCTTTTCTAAACTCGGAACATTTTTCATTTACTTACTAACCCGACATATCCAAGCTTATTGGGATATGGATGCCTGTATGAAGTAATGCACCGCTCCACGTTTCACTTCTTCTATTATTTTATCAGACATTAGACATTAAGCATTTATGACATTTATGTCAATTAGAATAGGTGGTAAATTTTTTCTTGCATTAAAGTTTAAAAAACATTAATAACATTACAACGATGCGTTATGAAATGCGCATCGTTTAAAAGCATTTCTCCAGCGGCAGGTGGTCCGCGTCCTGCTGAATGAAGCACTGATCTTAGAGATAGGACGATCGCATGGTCGGCATTGGCCACTCACAGACACTCTGCCTCTTGGATGAACTATTTTAGTTTCTTTCTAATCCAGAAAACCCGGTCGGACTAGTTTTGAGGCTATTGGTGTTTTTCTTATAAGTTCAAACAAGGGGAGAAAAGTGCCCTCAAACCAAATTGATAATAGCGCTACTCGTATGAAAGAGAATAAAAAATGTAGATTCCCAAAAAAGTCAGCCTCGTAGAGAAATCTGTTACAGAGGAAATGGAAAACGTGTTTTTCATATTTAATTTTTTTCTCTACTTTTATTGCATGTTTCAGAATGAAAAAAATGGAGAGACGTGAGAAAATAGTTGAATTTTAGTAGGTATTTTTGACAATCAATTTTGGCGCCAAATTTAAATAAAAAAAATTGAATACATTTTTGAAATTGATTTTCGACGTGCTAGCGTTGAAGTAGTGTCTCAGTTTTTTCCTCTGGAATGTGTCTCAGAAGATTCTATCACGATATTTTTTCACATTTTTAAACAATGTGGACGACAGTGAAAATAATTAAAACCAATTTTATCAGTTCAAAAATTTGAAATTCGCGCCAAACTGTGATTGACATTGTTTATTCTCTTTCATATGAGTATCGCTATTACCGATTTGGCTTGGGGGCACTTTTCACCCTCTTATTCACCTACATCCTTTAGTTTCTTAACGATAATGAGAGAGGATTTCACATGGTGTTTGTTATGGTATGGTGTGGCCCGTTTGTTAGGGTACTGCTTTGGCATACGCCTGGCGTTGATCAAAGAAACCACGGAAAACTACCGAAGAGCACAGCCTGCCGCTAGAATTCTTCTCCAGACAGCGACTGAATTCGACCTAGCTAACAAGCTAATGTCGAAACTTCTGCCGCCGTCGGGTCTCGAACCTAGGACCTCCCGGTCAGAGGGACAGCAGTAACATCAGTTGATGCATTGAGCCATCTCTGCCGGTGGATTTGTTTGTGGATTACACTAAGAGTACCAGCACTACAAATTCTTCGCGTAGTTCTACGGATTTTTTCATTTAGTTATCTTCAACTGACATCTTTTTTTTTTTTTTCATTTATTTTCTTCCCGTTCGACTTTCGTCTTTCGGGGATTTTGACTGGTACAATGCTACATACATGAGTTTATGGGGCCATCCTGAGGCAAATGCGGGTCTCGATTCAACCCTTCACTATTTTTAAAATTTATTTGAAATACTTGACTAACGGAAGTTTTGCATTTATTATGTGGTAGTGGAGGGAGGGTGTTTATGGGAATGGGGGCAAATGATTTTATGATTCAGGGTGGGCGAAAGAGATCTTTGGGGAATCTGGATCTAATGCGTGAAGGATAATGTGAGTTTTGGCCGAGATTGAATACTGGAGCGTTAGGACATGCGTGGAGGAGAGAATAATATTTTTGAGAGGTTTTCGAAATGAATTCCGAGAGGAGAGGTACTTGAAGTTCTCGATGGATTTGGGAATTAGAAATAAACCATGGTGCATTCAAGGTTTGTCTTAAATATTTATTCTGGATTTTCTGTAAAATGGATAGGTTGGTAGGTGCTATGTTGCGCCATATTGGACAAGCATATGTCATTGTAGGTCTTATAATCGTTTTGTAGATGAGCAGCCCAGTTTCTATGCTAAGGGTGGAATTTTTGTTGATAAAAGGGTATAATTTAAACATTTTTGCACGTGTTTTTTGGGCGGTTGAAATAATATGCGGTTTCCAAGTTAACCGTTTGTATAGTAAGACACCTAAGTATTTGACTGGCGAAGAATGAGAAAGCCAGGGAATATCAGTGTTGTTTATTCGTAAGGGTGCAGGTAAGGGAGGACGTCTGAGTGTGAATATTTTAGATTGTGATTTTAAGGGGTTAATTTTAATTCTCCATTTTTTGGTCCAATTGGTATAGCTGTGAAGGTAGGATTGTATGTAATCATAGGCTAAATTGATATCAGTATGTGAAGTGAAAATAGCGGTATCATCTGCATAAAGAGCTATACTTGCTTCCTGTGGAGTTGGATAGTCTGCTGTAAAAATTGAGAACAATGTTGGTGAAAGAACCGAACCTTGTGGGACACCTGCGAGAATTGGGTGAAGAGGTGAAATAGTATCATTTACTTTCACTTGAAAATATCTGTCTGTAAGAAAGCTTTGAATTAGTTTCTGCAGATAATCAGGTGTACCAATTTCTCGTAGTTTGTACATTAGTCCTTGATGCCAAATTCTGTCAAATGCCTGGGAGATGTCTAGAAAGAGAGCTACTGTGTGTTTTTTGTCGTTAAAACCGTTTACAATATGTTCGACAAGTCGCAGCAGTTGATGGGTAGTACAATGATTAGGTCTAAAACCGAACTGGGTGTTGGGAATTGCATTGATTTTTGTCAAGTATGCTTGGAGTCTTTTTAAAACAAGTTTTTCAAAAATTTTTGCTATAGAAGGGAGAAGACTAATTGGTCTGTAGTTGCTTGGTATTTTGGGGTTTTTCCCTGGTTTGCAGAATGGTAGTATAACAGCTCGTTTCCATGACGATGGGTAGTATCCTAATCTTAACGATGCATTGAATATTGAAGTTATTATTGCAATTGCTTGTCGAGGAAGTTCTTTTAATGCTTTGTTAGTGACGTTGTCATACCCGGGTGTTTTTCTAGTCTTGGAAAATTTAATGGCATTTGCCACTTCTGAAGGAGAAATGAATTTTATCTTTGTTGGGACAGTGCACATAGGTAGTTTTAAGTGCTCTTCTATTTCTGAATTAAACATGGGATATTCTACGGGGTTTGGGATGAAGACTCCTTCTAGGTATTCAGCTAAGGCACTGACATCTTTGAAAATAGGTTAGAAGTTACTTATTTCGATCGAGTCTAAATGATCTTATGTGTTTGACTGTCGATAAATTATCCAGGTCTGGGGTATTACAATCAATGAGAATTTTTCACTGGTTTAACTTCATGGCAGTGTGTGATTCTGGATTGCATTCGTTATTTGTTGCTGAAGCTGAAATATTTTGGTACTATATTCATTCCGCCATACCAATAGTGTCCTTTAACGGAGAGCAATGGCGAACGGGAATTTGTGGGCTAAGGTGGTGTGTCCATTAACAAGAAGACGAAATAGAGAGAGAAGAAAAAAGAAAATTCGTAAAACATCTTATTAAATATTTAAAATCAATGTGTAGCATGTACAGGCATTTCACCATAAATAAATAAATAAATAAATGTCTTTATTGGTAGCGAGGCTCAGGCCATTTATCCTACTCTTCGACCTGACCACTTTCAAAAAATTGTATTACAATTTATTTTATGATAAAAAGGAGATCATTCAATGAGAAATACGTACGCAATTTAGATGAAGTGTTTCTCACAAGGGAGGCAGTAGTGAAAGCTAGGGAGGAAGAAGTTGATAGAACAGGAAACGCATTCACAACATTTGTGTGTTTAAGTTTATTAATTTCACGTTAGGGAGGTATTAAAAATTAGTCACAAATATATCAGATTGAAACACTTTGAGATTTTATTTAAAATTAGAGAAATAATTTTTTTGACTCGTAATTTAGGTGCAGAAGAAAATTAGGAGGAACTTGTTTAAAACAGTGATATGTTAATAAGTACTACTAATTGTTTGAGAGAGCGTTTGAAGAAGCTAAAATTGCGTACGTATTTTTGAATTACCCCTAAAAAATAGAAAGGGAGAAAAACTCGTCAGCATGACATGCACTACACTAATACACATGCCAGGAGACCGGTAGGGAGCTTACAGCTTGTCCCGGCTGGGGCGGTGCTGGTGGGAGATACCTAGTTTGGGAGAAAACCCCGCTAGTCGATGGATCGGCGCCAGATCTCACCTTTCAGCGAGGAAAAGATCATCGCCACCTCCCGAGAAAAACACGCACTACACTTATGGGTCTAAGTAGTTGATGCGCTCGGAAACATGAATGAATCAATCAAAGAAACTAATCCACGAAGTAATTGAAGTTTGGCAAAGCCACGACGCGCGCCAATATGAATAACACGAGCGGAAGGAATGCAAAGGTTCCCTCGGGAGTGCCTTTGCCGCACGAATGCCACCGAGCGCAGAAACCAGAGCTCAATTCCATCTGGCAATCGCACGGCCTGCTCCGCACTTTCACCCGATCGCGCTGGCTCAGCTTCCACGGCGGCGGCGGGAAGATCGCGGGCGCAAACAAACTCGAGTGCAAAGCACGTGCCAAGCCGCGCTGACGCAACGGCCGCTTATTTAACTTGCGCCTTGGCCCCGGCCCGCGAGACGGACGGCCCCAGAGGCGGGCGCGGAGCGGCGCGGGGCGCCGCCGCCGCCGCCGGAGGAAATTCCTTGGCGACTTCCGGCGCCGGCGGCTGCGGCGGCGGGCGCCACCCGGAACCGATTAAGGCTGTGCGCCTCGCGAGCCCCGCCCCCACCACGGCGCCGCCGCCGCTGCCGCCGGCATTCCCCCGCGCTGCGCCGCTTCGCTCGCCACCTGACGAACGGGCAGGGTTGATTGATAGTACGTGATTAGGGGCGCGTCAACTTCAAAGGTCATGGGTACCGTAAGTGTGGTGCGCGTTTTTCCTTCGGGAGGTGGCGGTGGTCTTCTTCCAGCTGGATGGCGAGATCGGGCGCCGACCTACCGTCGACTAGCGGGGTTCTCCCCCCAAACCAGGTATCTCCCACCAGCAGGGCACCGCTCCAGCCGGGAGAAGCTCTTAACTCCCGACTGGTCTCCCAGCAAGTGTGGTAGTGTTGTCCGTATTCGTGTAAGTGTATGTGTAAGGGATGAAGATAGGACAAGGAAGAGGAAGGAAAAATTGCGCGCGGTCGATGGACATTTTGTTAGGGTACTGCTCCGGCATTCGCCTGTTATTGACCGGAGAAACCACGGAAAACTACCTATCAGAGCAGCCAGCCATTCTCCTCCAGACGAAGGGGAAGGAGGTGGCGGGGTGAAGAAGAAGTAAAGGGACCGGGAGAGATGGCTCAGTTCATCAATTGATGTCACTGCAGTCCCTCTGACCGGAAGGCCCTAGGTTCCAATCCCGACGGTGGCAGGATTTTCAACACTACCTCTTCAGCTAGATCGAATTTAGTCGCTATCTGGAGCAGAATTCTAGCGGCCGGCTGTTCTGATCGGTAGTTTTCCGTGGTTTTCTTCGATCAACACCAGATCGAATGCCGGAGCAGTACTCTAACAAACGGGCCACGGACCTCGTGCGATCTTTCCTACCTCTTCCTTGTTCTATCTTCTCCTCTTACACATACTTACACTAACATGCACTACACTGCCACACTTGCTGGGAGACCGGTCCGGGGCTTAGAGCTTGTCCCGGCTGGGGCGGTGCCCCGCTGGTGGGAGATATCTGGTAGGTCGGCACTGGATCTCGCCATGCAGCGGGGGTAGATCCCCAACACCTCGCGATGAAATACCATGCACTACACTTAAGGGACTATATATTCAGTATTGACGCGCCCGGAATCACTAACAATCAATCGTGTGGCCGGGGGGGGGGGCAGAGGAGACGCGTAAAACCGCAAACGGGAGCCTAAGGACTGAGATTTTATGCGTCGTGAAGAATCTCGCGGGATGGAAATGCAATGGATCCTGCTGAAAATGTTACCTCCGTTAGTAATCATCTCCATTAGCAAACACCGCCAGAGGTCGCACAGGGCATGAGCTGATGTCACTGCAGTGCCTGTGACCGGGCGATCTTAGGGTTCTCTCCCGACGATGGCAGGGTTTGCGCCACGAGCTACATACCTACTTCGAATTCCAGCGGCCGACTGCTCTGATCGGCAGTTTTCCCTGCTTTCTCTGGTCAACGCCAGGTGAATACAGCAGCACTGTCCTAACAAAAGAGCCACGAACCGTGCGCTATCTTTCTTTCATTGTTCTTGTCCAATCCTTACCTTACTTACACACCAGTCGGGAGCTGAGAGCTTTTTCCAGCTGAAGCTGTTTTCCGCTGGTGGGACAAAATCTCGCAAGCCGAACATAGGTCAGTGGCAGATGTCACCATTCAGCGGGGTAGAGCATAGCCACCTCCCGTGGAAAATGCACTACACTTACGGGACTAATGACCGTCGTCGTCGTCGTAGTAGTAGTAGTAGTAGTAGTAGTAGTAGTAGTAGTAATAGTAGTAGTGGTAGTAGTAGTAGTAGTAGTACTAGTAGTAGTAGTAGTAAAGATCCCGGAAAAATGAAATACACAATCTATCCGTCAACAAACAGTTCAGAAAGGCACGTGTACATTTTCTCGTTTAAACGCTTATCTTACCCCGTGATCAACGTCCAGGCACATTTCGAAGAAAAACTTCAAATGACGGACACAACTTCCTGATGATTTTGCGTTTTTCAATCGTAACACTATGTTGGTAATGCGCGGTAAAGGGTTTCTAAATTCGAATTTTGTGTTTGCCTCTTTGAGAAATGTCGAATACACAGAAAAAAGCGAAAAAAAAAATCAAAAATTGCATGTTTCTTCTGTTTTTTGCATAAATTTAGACATCTTTGCTATTAATCAAAAAGACAGCTATAAAATATTAAATTAGACATAATTTCCTTCAAAATGGCGTATACTAAATTTAAGTTTTCGATATTTAAGGTCCTAGAGCGCGCTGTTAAGGGTAACTTTTGGCAGTCTTTTCAAAACTGAAGAATAGCCCCCTCCCCCCTCTTACGTCGCGACAGCGTCCTAGTTTCACTTTATCACGCTTGAATACGCACTATGAATTATTTATTTGCACTTTAAAGCGATTGTCACTTCGTACTCACGTAACTAGTAAGAATACGTTTACTTCCTTCGGATGCGACACGATGCATCCGACACTTTCTAAACAAAACACAGAAAAGAGATGTATGATACGATATGCTCATATTACATTTGTACCAACTGTTTGCTCTGTCTGGACATTTTGAAAATTTTCAAAACAATGGCGCCAACAATGTTGACAAAATTTTGTTGTTGGATAGTCTGAAGGTCATTTAACAGAATGGCGTATGTCTCATGTTGGTTGAAAACTCTGATTTTTTTAAAATTGAAAAAATTCCAAATTTTTTCGGCGTGTTCCTGCAACTACAATTATGAAGATACAATTTTTGTTCTTAATGAAATGTGTTCATAAAAAACAGGTCTTCAAATAAGATCCTGTTCAATTTTTCAAGAAACAAGTATTTTTTTGAAAAATTGTGTCAAACAAAATCTTTTTATACATAGACACCTTTTTATAATATAGAGTTCTTTTTTTTCTTTAAACCAATTTTTCTTAAAAACCGTACAAGGTTTTTGACTAAATTGGGACCTGAGATAGCATAAAAGAAACTTAAGGGAATGGTGCAGATTTGATGTTCATTGAAATGCCTGATTTTGCAAAAATTTTTAAAAATTAAAACAATTTTGGCGTCTTCCTACAACTACAATTGTGAAGACACGATTTTTTTCTTAATAAAATATGTTCATCAAAAATAGATCTTCAAATAAGATCATGTTGAATTTTTGTGGAAATATGAGTAGTTTTTCTATAATTTCCTGACAAACAATATAGCACGCTCGGAATTGACTGCGCTTTGTTTTCGTCGTTTTCTTACAACTTCAGTTTTAAAAATACAATTTTTTCTCAATTAAATGTATTTATCAAAACTATATCTTCAAATACGGTCATGCTTAATTTTTTCAAAATATGAGTAGTTTTTCTTTAATTTTGTGACAAACGTAATAGGCCGCTGTAAATTTACTGCGCTTCGGACAGCTGGACGCGTCGTGAATTCGAATTTGCAATTTTGTATATTATTTCTTTGTTCGTTTCTTACATTCGACCATTTGTTATACATTTACGCATTAATATTTTAGAAATTGTATATTTTGAAATATTTGAAATAAAAAGTAAAAAAAATAATAGCTCTCAGAATAGCGACAATGCAGGGTCTGCAAAAATAGAATTCACTTTGCGCTCGCGAATATCTGTGACTTACGTATGATTGTTGTGACCTGATGGAGCTGTATGAAGAGCAGTCATAATTGTCTAATTTATGTTGATATTTGCATGAAAATATTTAGTTTTCGCACCAAATGCTGTACCATTTATAGTGAGTAGAGTATTTGTTGCATGATTTTAGAATACTCTTCTCTAATCATGGCCCTATGGAATGCATTTCTATATTGTCCAGGGTATCGGGCTTCTTTTTCCAACACAGGTTTACAAAACTTTTGTATTCTATTTTTGTGCAGTTGTAGAATTCACATTGTTCTGACAACACTGCCATGGAAACAGTGAGTTGTACGCTTCTTGGTTAAATTGGACGTTTGCAAATAATAGCTAAGATGTTATTTGCGCATAAAGTGCAATATTTCAGTACTACGTAGTTGTTTTCTCTAATACGGGAAAGTAAGTGCTGTTGCAGCACCATTAGTTTAGTCTATGCCAGATTCGACTTATTCCGTGAAAGTGTCGACAGCGATAGATAATTCTGAAATATAAAAAGTTTATCACCATTGCTTTTCCATGAGAAAAGCAACTGTGTGTGTAAGGAGACAGCAGATACCGATCGTCAGCATCGTGTCGTGTGTGGCACGCTACAGAGATGCTCGCGTGGGTATGCAGATTCCCCAAGTAATCTTTGAAAGCTGCAACTTGCATGTTAATACACAACGTGAAGGACATTAGTATACCATGGGAAGTTGTACAATTTTATAAATAACTAGTCGTGCTATAGAAAGATACAGACTTTCTCGCACTATTAATTTTCTATTCCATTCGATCGGGGCTAGCATTTTGGTTTTTCCATAATATTTTCCTGGCTGACATCTCTCGATGCCTAATCGATAGTATTTTTTCAGTTTTTTTTCACTATTTCGGTCCAAAATATAGAATTGAATTACGATTTTATCTATATTTCAGAAGAGTAACACCACCTATATTTATTGAATATCCAAATATTTATTGAATCATTTAGAATTGTTTCCGAGAAAATGTAGTTTGAGCGATTCTGATATTGGACAATTTTGAGCACGTTTTCATTAAAAACTTTCGGTTTTTTGAGAAACGTCATCAGAAATAATTTGAATCATTCGTACTCACAAATGCAAGAAAGTTTAAATAAAACACCTGCAATTTGAATATTAACGACGTGAGATATCATCAAAAATTCGCATCAAAAACTTATATTTGTGTAATTTTTGAAAAAACAGTACATCAAAATGGTGATAATGACAAGTTATTCAGTATATTTAGCACAATCTGTACAAGAAGTTGTCAAAAAATTGGAATCACGTTTGAGGAAAAACTGTTTTTAAAATTGCTTTTATTTCACACAAAATTATGCGTAAAGTACTAATATTTTGAAATAATTGTAAATGCTTACATTTAAAGATATCATTTTGAAAAAATAGATTTTATTGGGATGAAATATCTTAATCTTCAATATTGTCGTGGTAGGGGGACGCCGAAAAATGATAAACTTTTGCAATTTTCGAAAATCCGCAGAATTTAACGAAATTTGAACCGGTGGGCGGGCGCCAGTTCTGTGAGCTTTAGACTTCCTTTAGTCTCAGCTAGGTTTTCCCAGCTGCCATCTATGGGAGCCTAAAAGAATTTTTCACAATTTTTCAATATTTCGATCTCCTAAAAGTGAAATATTACTATAAGAATATTATAGAGGATTAAAGATAGGTCTTATATGGACATATTTATTGAAAGAATTTGGAGCCGTTCTTGAAAAATATCGATTGAGAGTTTCTGAAATGCGTAATTTTTAGATACTTTTCACTGAATACATTTCATTTTTTTGACAAACTTCACCAGAAGCTATTTGATACACTTGAACTCAAATGAAGTAATGTATTCAAGAAGCCCGTAATTAAAATATTAACGACATGAGAAATGTTTGAAATAAATTACGTGTTGGTAATTTATGAAAAATCAAAGAATACAATAAAATAGCGCGTTAAGATATGTTATTCAGTGTGTTCAGCTCTATCGGTATAAAAATTTTAGAGTTTTGGAGCCGTTTTTGAGAAAAACCTTGTTCTTAAAATTGCACATTTTCACTTAATATTGCTAATAATATTATGTACATTTTCAAAACAAAAACAGTGAAAATCAGACCAATGTTATCTTGATAATTTTATTTCACTCCATTCTTAGTTTAAAGAAAAAAATTGGAACCACTTTTGAGAAAAGTTTGGAAACGTTTCAGGGGCTTCGTGTAAAATAGCCTCAAACTATAAAGAATTTTTAAAAAATATCAGAGCTTCGAGGCAGATCAGATCTACCTGGGAGTGTTCATTTTGAGGAAATCCTAGGAATAGTGCAGGCGCTAGTGCTGTTCCCAGCCGGACGGAGAGTGAGACGAACGATTCATTTTTGAGTATCAAGGACCACTAATCGTGCATTCTGACTTTACAGTGTATTAGAGGAAGATATTTAATTTCATACTAAAACAAATGTTTTTCTATCGAAAAATCGCCGTGTTTTTCGTAGTATTACAAAACTTTTTCTGGACTAAAGTATTTTACCCCATATAAACATACTTATTCCAGAAAGTAAAACGCGGTTCATTGTTTCATTGTCCTCAATGAGCGAGTGGTTAGCAGACTGGTCTCTCAATCCCTAGAGCGCGGGTTTCATTCCGACCGAAGTGCGTAGGTTTTCAAACAATGGATAAATTCGCAGTGCCCTCGTAAGTTGAAAATTCGCAGTGCCCGTGCATGTAAAAAAACCCTGTCTAAATGTCCGGCCAAATAAATTCTTCGACATAATTCCCGTGCTAGTAAGATTCGCTTGGAAACACCTCAAGTACTGTAATGAATTAATATTTTTGAGTCGGTGGCGTTCCTAATGCAAACGTGAAAGTAAAAATTTACCAGCAACATGTTACGGAGCCAAAAAGAAAATTCCCAGTAATTTCAGTTCTTGTCGAGGCGGCCCAATACAATGGGTACGCCTCCAAATGCCTGGACGTTACAAATAAGCAACAAATAATGTTTCATTTTTTGTGAATTCTCAGAATCAATTAGATTAACTAGTGGTGCTAGAGAATGGCACAGACGTTCCAGTATCAGTTTTCTATTTCCTTGGGTCTTCGCTAGCTATTCGGAATTGCCACATACTCTTTCTTGCCAGCTACCATCTATCACCGCCAAAAGTACATTTTTTTTTCATTTTCTTAATTTTTCGGTTTCCAATTGGTAGAACGAAAATATTAATTTTAGAATATTAAAGAACACATAAACCTAGTCCTAAATGGCAATTTTCTTTTAAAAATTACGTGCCGTTTAAGAGAAAATTTTGTTTTAGCGCTACTAAAAATGCGAAATTTGAAGCTCATTTTCACAGAAAATTTTTGAGTTTTCAAAATATTTTATTTGAAGCACTTACACTCCCAAATATAATAATGTTTACAAATTGCTGGTAATGTGAATATTAAAGATGTGAGAAATCCTTTAAAAATTACATATGTGTAATTTTTGAAAAAACAAAAAAATAACTCAAAATAAACTTTACGTCATATTAAAGAGTGCCATTAGCACTATCCGATCGAAAAGTTTGAAGAATTTTATTTCACCATTTATGAAAAAATGGCGTTTGAGCGTTTCTGAAAATGCGGAAATTTGAGCTACTTTTCACAGAAAACGGTTGTGTTTTCGATAAACTTAACTTGACATTATTTAAAACTCATGTACTCATAAATATAATAATATAAACAATTTGCCGCTAATGTAAATATTAACGACGCGAGAGACAAATCAAACAAATTACATTTTTGCAATTTTTGAAAAAACAAAAAAATACCTCAAAATAAACTTTACATCATATTAAAAAATGCAATTAGCACTATCCGATCGAAAAGTTTGAAGAATTTTTTTTGTCATTTATGAGAAAATGGCGTTTGAGCGTTTCTGAAAATGCGGAAATTTGAGCTACTTTTCACGGAAAACGATTGTTTTCGATAAACTTTACTTGACATTATTTAAAGCATATGTACTCATAAATATAATAATGTAAACAATTCGCCGCTAGTGTAAATATTAACGACGTGAGAGACAAGTCGAAAAAATTACATTTTTGCAATTTTTGAAAAAACAAAAGAATAGAGCAATATGGCGTTTATGTCATCTCATAGGGTATATTTAGCACTATTCCTACCAAAGGTTTAAAGAAAAATTTGGATCCGATTTTGAGAAAATCTAGTTATTGTAATTTTTTAAAATGGCACATATTGCACGCAATATTGTGCGAAAACTTCTACAATTTTCAAAAGAATGTACATGACCTTAAACAAAGAACTCACTTTGGAGAACACATTTTATTTGAAGGAAAAATCTCGATCTTCAATTTTGTAGTTGGAGAAAGACGCCGAAAAAAATTCAAAATTTTAAAATTTTAGAAAATTCAGAGTTATCCGTGAAAATCGGACCTACGTGCGTATTAATAAGTGTATTTTACTCTATTCATACAAGAAATATAAAGAAAAAATTTGGAGCCGTTTTTGAGAAAATTTTGAAAATCCCCGGGGGGCTGCATATAAAGTACCCCCAAATTTTGAACAGTCTTTTTCAAAATCTTAAAGCTTCGACTAGAACCAGATCGACCGGGGAATATCCATTTTGGAAGAAATCGTACGTGTGGTTTAGGCGCTAGCAGTGTTCACAGATGGACAGACGGACGGACAGACAGATGGACGTTTTCCTTTCAATTGGTTTCTCGGTATCAAGGACATAGAAAACAGGTTTTCTGGCTACACCACGTGTTAGGGGATTTTTTTTCTTAATTTAGCAACTGGTTTTATCCACATTTTCGTTTTCACGGCCCGGCAATTAATTTTTTTCCGCCGAAAATTGGCCATTTTTTCGCGCAAAATTACAAAACTTTCCCTATACTACATATATCACTCCATATACGCACGTATACGGGAAAGTAAAAATAGTAAAATGTTTCATGACAAATTTTTATTTTACATTGAAAGAGCCAGGAAGTTTTGTACGAGGTCAATTCGACCTGGATCATGCTAAATTTGACACTATAAAACATAAGATATATGTTGATTTCATATGAAGAATGCTTATCGACCATAATTATAAATGTGGAGGCAGATTAACAGGGCTTGGTCAGAATTAATTTACAACATCGTTGTTTGCCAACGTTGCGGAAAATGTATTTCCTTCGTCAGGGCTATGTACAACACGAGAGAGAAGACAATGTAACATATAACAACGACCAAAAAGCAAATCAATTAATATATCCTATCTGGATACAGTGATTGTACATATGCAAATTTAAATGTTATTTCACTGTAAAAATGTATATATAATGGAAGGAGGGGGGATGGAAGGAAAAAAGCACAACCGTAGAGTTCCTAAGAGTACAAAACACAACATCCATGAATGCCAGAAGGCGCGACCGCCCTAGCGAAATCGGCGGTGGTTGGACACGCGGGGAGAGGGGTTGGCGATGCAGGAGGGGCGTGCTGCAGGCGGCGGGAGACGAGAGGCGCAGCCGCCGGGCTGGGCGGGAGTATTTTGCGGCACACAGCTGAAGCCTAAGGGAAATGCACCACGAGTGGAATGCGTGTTTTTTAATGACGTTGATTACATCATGACTGTTTTATTGAAAGTCTACTTATTATGGCGCTTCAATTGGGCGGGATATCAGCCAAACAAAAATATCTCTTGGTAGCAATCGGGTTGTATATTTTATATTTTGCATACATTTTTACTATCAAATAACGAGTTTCGGGAATCATTCTTTCCCATCTTCAGTTCAACGTCAGGCCATAATTCTGCAGGTGCAATTCATTTTTCAATTCTAACATTATTAAACTTTACAGAAACGAACAAGTAAGGAACAGGCGGGAAGACAGTATGCACAAAGCAAGAGAGGATATCAGTGCGGTAATTGAAGGGCTTTATTTAACTGTATGCAAAATATTGGCATATGCGCCCGTAAACTGATCACAGAATTCATAGTTTTCCGTAGAATATACAATTGTACTTGTGTACATGAGTACTTTTAATAAAACGATAATTAAGTGAAAGACAATTAGTAATTTAAAGAATAAATTACTATAGTTTTCTCACCTTATTGAAACGGACACTAAAATATTTTTCTTTATAATTTATAAGGCTATTTTAATAAGATTACAAAACTGTTACAATTAAACGAGACAACTGACGTTAATACATTTCTTAAAAATATTTACTTAGTAGGAACAGAGAAGTGTGTGAAGATAAACCGTAATTGAATTTGACCGTAAAATGTTTTGGAGACTTTTACGTTGAATGGACTCAAGGACGTTTCTTGTTAATAGCGGAGGTTGGGGCCTCGCTGTCAACTTAAAAACGCACGAGCGAAGCTAATCAAACTGGCAATTTTATTTGTTAAACTAACTTGACTCAACTACTTCAACACATGCAACTCTTCGATTCAATATTAATCGTACATCATATTCCACACGTGCTCTAATTTGCTTTAGCTGCTCGTCAAAAACCTTCGCAGAGTGGAGCGCGGGCGGGAGCGGGGATGGGAGCGGGAGAGACGCTGCCACCGATGGCGCCTGACGCCACCAACTGGGGGCGGGCGTCCCTTAGAGCGGGTCACCCAAAATCGCCTCCGAAACAACCAGCCATGTGGCCCCTGCCACGGCCGGTTACGTAGCTTTATGAGATCGATTCATTCACACATTGTGGTCGTTCCGCTTCGAGTGCTTTGACATGTTGTGCCATTTTCATTATTTAATGTTTTTTTACTAAACGCGTGGGAAGGATTTGGGAAATTGTTTTTGGTGCGTCTTAAGAATCAACTTCAAATCATGTAGGCAGTTTATAAAAATAACATGTGGTTTTACTTTGGAAAAATCAAGTATGACAGTTTTTAGAATTATCCAAACTTCGTGTTCACTGTAAATTACTAACAAAATTTAATTTGAAACGTGACAGTTGGAGTGTGCCATATCAAAAAAAAATGAGACTCATCGATGATGTTTAATCTCTCCAGTGTGTGTATTTCAATTATCATTGATTCCGTACGAACCGCTAATTGGATGCTTGGAGAAAGATCCATCTGAAAGGCGAACACTTCCTGAGAAATTGTGCTTCGGCGCACGCACAAAGTCCGCAAAGAGTTTGTGTCTTGTGTATTTATAAACGGAAAAATGTATGGTTAAAATATGTTAAACAGATTAAAATATAATAAATTTAGCTTTCCCAATTTAACATCAGAATTTAGAACGCGTCTTCCAAAAGACGTTTGAATACGATATATTAAAAATCTTTAGAAGTTGAATCGCGTGCTTTTCGCAAACATCTTCCCAACGCTTGATTTAATAAACTACAGTAAAACATAAAAATATTAATATCAATAAAATAAAACTAGAAGTGTTTTGTTACGAGATATCAAACAAAAAACACATGGTAATTTACTCTATTTCGCTGTGAGTCTATCGGTCACTTATTCGATGATACTACAATTAGAACGCTTTGTGTTCAGTACATGAACATCACAACTTGCATAAACAACATTACCTAATGCGATTTTTCGGGAATAATGTTCAATTACGTATTGGTTATAAACGGGCTACACTGATAGCATTCCACCAATGTACAGTTTACATAGTGAATACATATGAAAATTAGAAAAAAAACAGAATTGGGACATTTTTGGGAGCACTACCATGCGGAGAGTTTCAAGGAAGCAGTGTATTGTAACACATGCCTGTAGTGTTTTAGTGCGGAGTAACGCGGTAACCTGGATGTAACCGCTTTTAAGGAATTGTGCGTTAAATGTTTTGGTTTTTAAAAAATCTCTAAAAGTAATATACCTTGAGATCAAGTTCTCCTCGGCTTTCCTGTGACCATCGATTAAGTATACAACCAAGCCAGTATCAAATAAGATAGAAAATGGAATAAATTTAAAATAAATAAATAAAAAAGGAGAAAAAGCTGCTGTAAATGAATTAGCTAAACGAGTAAAACGAGTGATCATCCAATGGAGTTGCCAATGTCGTTAACATAAGCGGCGCTGTGCCGCACGTCTTCCTCGCCGTGAAACAATGCAGTTGCGCGTCGCGTCAGCCTCTCCGCCCGGCCGCGCTGCCTCCGCAACTCAATCCTCCGCCCCCGCCCCCGCCCCCGCCCCCGCCCCCCCTCGGCCCCCTTTGTCACGACGCGCATTCTTGCGTTCTCTCGCGCGCACCACCGGCGCCCTCGGCCCGCCGCCGCCGCCGCCGCCGCGCGCCCCACTGTGCGCTCGTGCGGCCGCTTGCCAAATAACAGAGGGTATTTTTGCCTCGTTCGAAAAGCCTGTGCAAACAGCATCGGGCGATAGGTTGGTCGGTCGGCTAGGCTCGGGCCTCGCCACACCGCCCCAGTCGCGTGCCTACCAGCCGCCGCCGCCGCCGCCGCCGCCGTCGCCGCCGCGCAGAATGGCTTGACACTCGCGCGCGGCTGCCGCTCAAGACCTGCGCCGCCCCGCCCCCGCCCCCGCCGCGTGCATCGGTGCATCGGTGACGCGCGGCGTGTGCCACCCCCCGGCGGTGCTCCGCGACCCCGCCCCCACGTCAACCCATCACCGTGCATCGAGTGGGAACAACAGTGATGGATTCTCTCCAGCAAAGCGAAAATTGCGAAACACGTTGTGTAGAATACATCGCGTTTTCTTCTCACGCCTTTATTTCCTGAAATCATTAGTACCTCTTGGCTCTTGTACAGTGTGCCTACAACAATATTGTTCGTACCTATATTTAAACCTCTGCTTTGTTAATTTGGTCCGGAATAGAATCTCGTTTACGTTTCACGCAAAACGTAAGTCATCTTCTCTGTCTGCGTGTGTTGCTGCTACCTGGCGAGAACAAATGTGTGACGTGCCGAAGACGCTAGCTTATGAACACCTACAAGCGTAAGCGCTCTGCGATGCTTTGACATGTGCGTGGAAGTGTCTCTCGTTAAGTTGGCGAAAACGACTCCTTGAAAGCGTTAGGGAGTCGAAAATTTCATTCGGCCGTGCCGCGTGATTGTTGCTTTTAGCGACGACTACCTTCATCTTTCACGCGAAATCAAGAGCTGTGTATTTGTCTAAGAAAATAAATGATTGAGGAGTTTACACCGCCTCCGCGAGTCTGTTTCGTTTAGAGCAATTCGAAGACAGGAGAAGATAAGCCGGCGCGCCTAAAATAACGCGCCCAGGCATTCCGGGCGAAATGCAAGCCGGCGAGGCGCTCCAGTGACCAATAAAGCGGAATAGCGCGTAAACTGTGAATGGACGCGTACTAAGAAGCCCACATCGCGTTGCAAGCAGCCATCGGTAGTATTCTATAATTACTCCGAGCGGCGTGGCCGGCGGAAGCGAGCACCAGGAAGCCACACGCGCCGGCCCCTCGCGCCTCGCGGCTCTCAGCTGCCGCTTAGGCTCGCAAACGTCTGGACATCGAAATCGCCTAATTTTTAGGAAAAATAAAAGTGTCTTCTAAATGTACAATTATTCTTGACATATATACATATAAGAAAGCGCGACCATCGACGCTGTCTTTTGTAACATGACGCGCCTGCTTGTGTCTCGCGAACCGACGTAGCAGCCACGCACGTTTGAAGCATCGTTGGCAGCAGTTGGTATTTGAGTTTGTGTAAGAAGCGCGCCACCGTAATGGTCTCCACCGCGTGCTATGGGAGTTGAAAGGCCCTGCTAAGGCTCACGTCGCCACCGTCCACCCGGCACACGCGCTGAGGCGCCCCGCCAGAAGGGCAGCTTTGCACGTCGCCAAGGGGCCGCGCAGGCGACGCAAATTGATCGCAGGCCGGCTGCACATCGGCGCCCCGGTGCAAGCGACGCCGGCCGCCGCCGACAGCCGCCAGGAATCGACCCCATCACATGGTTTTAATTGCAAAGTTGGCGACAGTTGAAGCGGTGACCGCGAGGAGAAGGCAACAGTTCCATCAGGGCTCGAAATAGCCGCGCGCGCGCGCCCGCGCCCGCGCCCGCGCCGCCCGCCGCCCGAGCGACCACTGCACCGCGCCGAGCGCTCGACAATGCGCGGCAGGGCGGGTGCCGGCGGCGCGGGCCCACCGCCTCTCGGCCTGGGTGCCGGCGGCGGGCTCTGAACCGTCAGTCATCGCCCGGGCCCCGGTTCCGCAAGCGCCGCGCCGCCGCGCCGCTCGCGCGCCCAACGCCGCCACCGCCGCCTTCGCCGCCTGGACGGCCGCCGCTATTCTTAGCGGCGCGTCGCCTTCGGCGCAGCCAGCGTGAGTAATCCCCGCGCCGCGCCGCACCGCGCCGCTTCTCGCCTCTGCGTGACAACGCGAGCGCCGGCGCGCGCGGGCCACGACCGCCTGCTCGCTCGACGCCCGGCGGCGGCCCGCCCCGCGAGACACAGCCTCCGCGGCCGCCCGCCCGTGAGTAACCCGGCGGGAATAGAGGCGCGAAGTGGCCGCGCCAGAAGAGCCCCGCCGGGGCGTGTGCGTGCGTGCGTGCGTGCGTGCGTGTGTGTGCAGCCGCGCCGGACCGCCTCAGACCGCGCAAGCCGTTCCGGAATCGTAGTGCCGCTGTGAAGCACCTACGAGGGCGGTTGACGAATCGCCTGCTTCAGTGCGTGCGAGACGCGAGTGCGCGAGCGCGTGTGCGTGTGCGTGACGCGGTGCGCGGCCAGGGCCCGGGAAGGGCGCAGCGTTGCATCGCCAGCCCAGCAGCCGCCAGCGCCCGCCAGCGCCCGCCAGCGCCAGCCACCGCAGCCGCCGCCCACGCGGCGCCGAGCGGCGCGCGCGCGGCGCTGCCAAGAAGCCCACCGAAATATTTCGACCTGCGAGAGGGACACAAGCACAGCGTTCTTTGTAAAAGCCCACGGCAGGCGAGGCAACAGCGCCGCCCCGCGCCGGTGGGCAGTCGCGCGGCAGCCCTGTTGACGCCCGTCCGACATGGAGCGCCTCTCGGCCACGCCTCCCCCGCGCGCGCCGCGCCGGTAGCGGACGCATGGCCCGGTGCGTCCCTTCCCCGCCCCCGCGCCCGCCCCCGCCCCGTCCCCGCGCCCCCGCCCCCCGCCCCCTCCCCGTCCTCCCCGCCCCCTGAGCCCGCCGCGTCGCCCTACGATGGACGGCAAGGCCAAGGCCAAGAAGAAGGCGATCCGCAAGGCCAAGGGGCGCGCCGTGGTGCCGGCGCCGGAGGAGCCCGAGCCGGACGCCGCCATGGGCAAGCCGCGGCCCGACGCCTCGCCGTCGGGCGACGCCGGCAAGGAGGGCGGCGCGGCGGGCGCCAAGCGCAAGCGGCCGGCCCGCGAGCGCTGGCTGCTCACGCGCAAAACGTGGCGCTACATGGCGGACGCGGGCCGCCGACTCATCCCGGACGGCGCGCACAACCGCGCTGAGGACATCCCCAAGATCGAGGCGTACTTCCAGGAGGTGTGCCACCGCGAGCCCAGGTTCCTCCTGTGGCGCAAGAGCTCGTACCCGGGCGCGCTGGGCTTCCGCGCGCACCGCAAGCCGCGCCACCGCAAGAAGGGCGGCAGCTGCCGGGAGAAGGCCAGCTCCGCCGACGAGGCCGACGAGCTGCGCGCCGCCGCCGCCGCCGCCAAGGGCGTGGTGGGCGTGGCCGGGCCCTCGGGCGCCGGCGCCTCCTTCCTCATGGCGCCCAAGAGCGGCGGCCGCTTCGACCTGCAGCGCCTGCGACACGAGTTCCTCCTGGGCGTGGGCGGCGCGGCGGGCGCGGCGGGCGCGGCGGGCGACGGCTCGCTCGGGGCGGGGGCGGGGCCGGGGCCGCCCAGCCCGTCGTCGGCCGCGCGCCCCATGCACGTGGGCGGCCGCGTCGCCCCGCCGCCCACGCCCGCCGACGAGGAGCACGAGCGGCGCTGGTTCATCGACACGCTGTGCCGCTACCTCAACCGCGAGGAGCAGAGCGCCGCCGGCTCCGCTGCCGCCGCCGACGCGCCCCTCCAAGATCCCTTGGACTACCAGATGCTGGTGGAGCAGCTGCGCAAGCACATGTCCTCCATGTCGCTGTGCTCCGACAGCGAGGAGGGCGGCTCGCCGGCGCTCGGCTCCTCCTCCAGCCTCCACCAGCAGCAGCAGCACCAGACGTCCCCGCGCCTGCACCACGTGCCCTTCGGCGCGCACGCGCGAGGCACCGCCGCGCCCTCGGTGGCCTACAAGAGCGGCGGCAGCACCGCGCACGGCGCTTCCGGCTTCCGGGGCGACCCCCAGCAGCAGATGCTGCTCGACACCTTTCAGCGCTACTACAGCCGCAGCACCAGCCGCCACAAGGTCATCTCGGACCTGCTGACGGACCGCAAGCTGCTGGAGAAGCTGTACTTCGACCTGCGCAAGACACGTGGCTTCGGCAGCCGGCGCAGCGGGGGCGGGGCGGAGGGCGGCGCGCGCTGCGACCCGCACACCGCGGGCCTCAGCTACCAGCTGCGGCGGCGGGAGGCGGCGCAGGCGGCGGCGGCGGCGGCGGGCCAGCGCCGGGACGCTGGCGGCGGCGGCGACGCCCTCGACGCCGCGTCGGGGCTGGCGCGGGGCCGGCGCGCGCGCGGGGAGCCGCCGCCGTTCGCGTCGCCGCCGCCGCTCATCGAGGTGCAGGACGAGGGCGAGGGCAGCCGCGACGCCGCCTGCCAGACGCCGCCCGTGGCGCCCGAGACGCTCGCGGCGCTGGACGACGCGCTGCGGCGGGAGCGCGAGCGGCGCGACGAAGAGGAGGGCGGCGGCGCGGGCGGCGGCGCGGGCGGGGGGCCGGGCGCGGGCGCGGGCGGGCCCGCCTCCCCGGGCGCGCCGCGCCGCCGCAGCAGCGTCGACCACGACGACGTGTCGCCGTCCGTCAGCGACACCATCAAGCGCTACCTGCGCATGGCGCGCAAGAAGAGCCTGGACGCCGACAAGGTGGACCGCTTCAAGCGCGTCAACTACGACCGCAACCTGCGCAACATCAAGGCCAAGGGCGAGATCACCAAGCCGGGCGACGACGACGGGCTGAGCAAGGGCGCGCAGACGGACCTGGCGTGGGTGGACGCCATGCGCGAGCTCAGGGTGGCCGACGTGGCCGAGGCCGAGAGCCGCGCGCCCAGCTCGCGCAGCAGCGTGGACGAGGGCTCGCCGGGGGCGCTGCTGTCGCCGCCCGGCGCCGGCCCGGCCGCCGGGCCCAAGGGGCTGCTCGCGTCGGGCCAGACGTTTCTCGCGAGCCTGTTGCACGGGCTGCAGCACGCGGCCGGCGCGGGGGCGGGCCCGGGCGACGCCTCCACCTCCGCTCTGTCCCCAGCGACGGCGGCGGCGGCGGCGGCGGCGGTGGCCATGCAGAAATCCAAGTCGTCGTCGAGCGTGGTGCAGCACGGCAGCCGCGTGGCCAAGAAGCTGTGGCGCCGCTCCAAGAGCCAGGGCCGCGGGCTGCCGGCGCCCGCCTGCACGTGGACCTCGCAGGTGACAAGCCCTCCCCGCGCACCCCCCCCACCCTCTACACTGGCGCACCTTCTACAATAAGACAACTACCCAACGAACACGTAACACAATGTTTGTGCAGTGGGACGTCGATTATCCGAACGAATTGGGACCAGGGATAGTTCGCATTTTCGATCATTCGGATAAACGAACACAATATCCATGTAGGCTACCGTTGCACTATAAGACGGTCGGTTTTCTGCCAACAATGAAAATTCCGAGTAAGTGACAGCTGCTAAGCATTTACGATCGGTTGTTTGACCATGTACCGTTAGTTCTCTTGCACTTAAAGGCGGTGAAAAATGTTTTTCTGTTAATAATCAATATTCCGAGTCCTTAAGTCCTTTTAATGTAGGATTTGTCAAAGTTCTCTGAAGTCACATGAGATGATTCACTATAATACAGTATCTCGTTAATATTTTGTCACTGTCAATCTTATCGGGTATCATTCTCAGTATTACAAAAGAAAATGAATACGTATACTATATGGTACCTAATTTTAAAAATAATATTCAGAGAAAATATTGAATTCGGATATTTGACGTTCGGATAACCGACTTCCCACTGTACTGTTGCTTTGAAAGTACATCTTAATAAGTAGTCAATAATTAACGAATATGTTGATGTTTCTTACGCCTGACCTTTCAATACTTGTTTATAGCCCACCTCCGACACGCACTGAGTTTAAGTGGGTTTTTGAATCACGAGCTCGCCTGTAGCTAACAACTGCTTCGTGATTCCCACGTTCTCCACACGGGTAACCACTTAACCATGCTCTCAGCAATATCTATTACTTGTCTCATTACCTGGCCGAACGTATAGATCACATTACAATGGGAATTATCAGATTAGTTTAGGATTTAATTCCGCCGGGCTATGACAAAGTTCGTTATTTTTATTATTTCAGTAATTTTTCAATACAAATGTGTTTTTACTTTATTTGTTCCTTTTGAAGTTTTCTGTCGGACTATGCGTCCTACACGGCACGCTTAGAGTGGGAAGTTCAAGGAATAGATACCTGATGTAAATAGTGAATAGCGCTGTCATCAGAATCCCAAAACTTAAAAGAGAACAATTAACGTGCGGTTGTCCCTTGAGCAAATCAACGACTTGTAGCGTTCAAAAGGTCATTGTACTTTCCTTGTGAACATTACAATTGGCTTCCAAACACAGCTTGGGGGGAAGACGGACATGACACACGACAGATGTCATTTGTTTCCATTCTTCAACGTCTTACATCACTTGCTTAATTTCATCGGCTAATATTTCCATCCTTCTAATCTCGTGTGTTGTGTTTTTAATATTTTTATATTTTTGTAACAAAACATGGAACCCTCTGCTTGCACGTTTGGTGACATGCTATTTTGTGCTTGAATGTGTTGTATGGTGTACTTACTCAAAATAAGATATTTCAGATGAATAGAGCCAATATATAAAAACATACTTTTTCAGTCTACAAAAATATATTCTAAATATGTGTGTCACAAATTAGAAATCATTGAACTTTAATACACGCTACAATAAGTCCCGACGAGAACATGTTCGTTCGAACACAGGAAAAAGGAAAATGGTCAATGTAGTTTCCGTTCCTCCCTCTTCTTACTAAACATGAATCACAGACAATTACTTCATTCATCACTACTTTATAAGTACAAGAAATTTTCTTTACGAAACGTTGAGTCTGTAACCTGTAGAAAGTCTGAGTCTGTAGAAAGGTAAGGATGCATAAGATTATCATAAGGCTACAACTTAAGAAAGACAATGATACATAAGACTATAACATTAATAAATATTTAAATGGTCATTTTTCAACCCAATCTTTCAAGAATCGTATGTATTCTTTCTATTGGAAAGATCCCTTTTGTGATCGAAATAATGAGCCGTTCAAGAAAACTATGGTATCGTTTGAAATATATTTTTTCGGATTATATTATAGAATGACTGAAATTCTATTACCCATCATCCATATTTAGTAATCAATTATTAAAATATAGCGTGGAAATGCAACCCACAACTTGCTGAAGTACACTTCTGTAGCGTATAACTCGAAAACGCTGTCCTTTACAGCTTTAAAACCAGTGTCCATAGGGACATGAGTTTTGTCTTTCATGCTTTAATCTATAATATGAGACATTTTTAGACGTGTTATTCCAAGCTTAGCGCTTAAGAGAAACATACTCCACCCATTATTTGCATTCGTGCACGTGAAAAGCATATAATTAATAAAGATTTCCGGACGTCTACGATGTCAAATGTTCGTAGTGGAAAGGTCATTTTTTCACTTAACATTACAGAAGGGCTTACTGGTGATAGTGTATTTGACCTCAAAAGGACCTCGCTCTGCGGGGCGGTTGAGGCCGCGAGACCGGTTACCGGTTCCTGCCAGCCACGTGCGAGGGGAGGATCTCATGCCCCCCCCCCCCCGGTTGTGCGCCACTGATGTTAATTCAGAATATTGTGTTACAGTAATACAAAAAATCCGATGAATGCCCAAAACACTTTATTTAAAACTTTCAATTATTATATTTTTATATTAAAATGTTATAAAAATAATGTAGGTTTAAAAATTATAAAATTTCGGAATCCTTTCACGTGCATAAGTGCGAAATTGTTGCACGGGTTCAACTAGCGTCTAGTTAATACAAATATCTTTACTATGTTAGAGTATCCAATTCCTTTCCAAATTTGAATCGACATTGCCATTCAGAATAACACGTACAAACTGAACTAGCAAATGATGAAATTAAAACTCGAAAGGTAGTGCTGAATTGCTTCTAGCTTAGATATGTTGTAATCGAGCTTATGGTTAAATCTTTTCATTTATTTTTGTGCTTGATGTGATCCTATCCTAGAGTACTGAATGCACTATGATGTTTCTAAACTCAAACTTTTACATCATATAATAGATATAATAGCGAATATAATATTTTTACATATTTTAAAAACTGCGGAGTCATGGGAAATTTTCTTACTTTATTTTTCTTCCTCATTAAAGGAAAAGAAAAAGAATTAATTAAGCATCAGATTTCGAATCCTTGGGATATGGAAATATGCATATATTGACATCCATCTTATCACATTTCTCTTTCCAAACCATTTCACATCTCTGCATTTTTGTCAGTGACTCTGTCAACATTCACAAAATCATTTTATGAATCACAAAGTGTATTACTGTTGCAAATACGAAAAACAACAAAAAACTGGAAAGGATTCAGCACGCTTACGCTTTCCATCTACTACACACGTGTACCTGTGCTTTCGCGTTCATTTAAATGATCGTCGATGTAGCCTCCGTCTGGTTTACAACTAACGTGTGCGTTCTGAGCCCTTAGCTTTTTCTGAGTCACTTGCTCTAAGAGCCCAAATATTTTCCTTGGAAAATACCTCCGTAAATTCAAGCCCATTATCTCTTAAAATATATTTTGGTCAAGATTTAGTTTCTATAACGACAAATATGGTTCCCAATTCCCGTTCAAATTCTTCACCATCTTTTGGTGGCACAGCATTTTTAAAAAATGTGGATACAATCTTCACCCTCTCCCAGCACTTGCCTTTCACACCCCCATACTAGTTTAGTGTTAATTTATGTAGAATGCGAGTATTTTTCGATCGCCACTGCCACGATATCTTGCTATATTAATCTGAAAATCAGTGTTACATTGGAATAAGAGTTTCCTGTCGGTAGGCCTAGGCACCTAGCACGCGCATCTCGACTATGCGGAGCCGGTTGTGGGGGAGAGTATCCACGTCAGGCGTGAGATTAGAATGCTGATACATGGTGGTTGGGGGAGCCCCACCATTCCACAACGCACTACGCCCATGCCTGTCAAGGTCAAGGTGCACCCGCCTTAAACATCGCGACCACCCAGGTCAGCCAAAAAATCAGATTTATGTAAGAGATTTGTTAGCGTTACGGAGCAGAGACTACGAAAAGAAAAACGGCAATATTGTGTTCTTTTATCGAATGGATTGTAGGAATAAATATAACGGATGCTCAAAGATGTTCAATAAACTACCTGAAACAATCCAGAATTGGCTGAAGTTGTGGTACCTGCTAAAATGTGACAACTATTTAATCACGGATACGGCTGGTTCATTGGGCCATAAAATAAGCCATAATTAACGCGCAACATTGAAAAAGTCGGTGGTTAATCAACTTCGCGCGTATATGACGAAAACGAAACGAATACATACCACTTGTATGAACGGATGAGGGAATTATGCGCCAATTTGATACAAATAATGTCATAGGATCCTTTACTTTCCGAATCAAACGTAATTCTTCAATTTCTCTGTTACCAACATACCGGGAAGCATTGCTCAAGAGCAGACAAATCATAATTAACGACGTATTGTCATCAGTGTAAGACATAAAGTAAGAGGTGGTGACGTGTAAGTCAAGAATCGGCTGACTAGTAGAAAACTGGAGTAATCTGTAGCCGACAGCTGAAAGCCATCTTCAAATGAGGACATATGTTTTCACAATCGGACGTAACGAAGTCAGGCTGCCCGAGCGATGCCGTGTTCTAAGTGTTACCTATATCAATGCCTTAGTCCTGACGAAGGTTGCAGTGGGTTGTCCAAAACGTTAGAAACTCTGTCTTGGTAGTGGAGTTAACCCATTAAGTACCATGATCCTCAATTGGGGATCTCACACATTTTTCATTAGTGCCTGACATTGTGTAATATAATTGCAAATTTTATTTCATCAATAGATGAAGATTTCATCAATAGATAAAGACTTAGGTCGGTTCGAATCTTCATCTAAAACCGTGCTTTATATGTCAGTGGTTAAGTTCGAGGGAGAGTAAACGGTGGTTGGTCGACACCGAAGTTGACGAAGTTGATTTCTCTCGAATCCAGTTAGCCAATATTCTAAGATCGACGTAATAATTGGGACGAGAACGCTGATTGTTTTTGAAAGGGATAGCTTGCAGTTTTTGAGGTCTATTAATCCAGCCAACCAGCTCCACAGACATGTACCCAACGCAAACGGTCTTTCTCGTTTCAATTTGGGCAGATTTATTGCCGCGAGCGCGATATTCTCCCAGTATTACTTGCTGATTACTTACCAATTACTTCCTCATTTTCTGAATTCCATTAATTCATATTTATTTGTATAATTAATAGCTGCTTTTTTAGAGAATCCCTTTTCGGCATGAAGAATTACATTGGTAGCCGTGGCCATAACATCACCGCCTAATCAACAAATGTGCATCAACATCAAATGTAATCTCCATTTGGGTTTTATGTAATCATTTCTAACACTTATTTAAGTGAGATAAGTTTATAGAAGTGTTGTACATTGCGAGGGACTTCATCCTCGAATTAAACAATAGCATGATAAAGTAACATACAATAAATAATGCAGTAATGAATGACCTCTCGATTACTTCTTTGATGTTTCAACTGTTAAGTCAACTAATACGAAAGAATACAAATATATTATTTTATTAAACATATTTCTTCTCAAAGACCTCGAATTTTTTCTTAAAAAGCAAAGAGGTGAGCAATGATATTCATAATAATAATATTAAAAATGTAGTGTAAACCATGATACAACTACAATATAAACAAAAGAGTTTAGAGTTCATCTCGTTTGTGTACATTACGCGGGGAAAATTGAAAAATTCAAGTACAAAATAATAATAATTTGCAATACTTAAACTCAAATTTTAGGTCTCGTAACTTCTCTAGGCAACAGATTCCGAATTGTAATATTGGATTTTCCGTCTCGGGCACATTTCCAACTACCAACAGCGACCAGAGTGGAATCTCTAACCGCCTCGGCCGCCCGCACTGACCCTCTGCTCGTCTGCTGATAACGAGACCACGCGATAACGAAACAAAAGCTGGATGCTGTTCAGCGGCGGACGGCATTCCTCCCCTGGCTTGCGTCTGGGCTCCCACGCAGCGCTTTTTAGACCCGCAACGTTAGCAACCTGCCGAAACGGCGTGTGAAGTGTGACGCAATACCAACATAACCCGGCATGTTTCTTTATTGAACAGAGAAGTCTGGCACCTTTACCAAAGCAGTGTACACACACAGTCCATGCGTGCAGGGGACTTCACAAACAAGTGCCACTGCTCGACCCGTTCCCAACGCTTCGCGAACATGTAAGCAATAAATAGAAGTTGACCAGTTTAGTATCGCCCTACAAAGGTAAAGTCTTAACTTAGAGATGGCCCTGACAGTGCACAACAAACACAGGCCACGCCCATACCACGTGTCCTGACTGAAAATGCGTTTGAAATACCGAAAAACCACGAGCTTATTCACCAACAAAGCATGACATGTGGATCAAGACACAACTCTAGATTTAGAATACTCTTCTCTAATCATGGCCCTATGGAATGCATTTCTATATTGTCCAGGGTTTCAGGCTTCTTTTTCCAATACAGGTTTACAAACCTTTTGTATTCTATTTTTGTGCACTTGTAGAATTCACATAGTTCTGACAATACTGCGATGGAAACAGTGAGTTGTATGCTTCTTGGTTGATTTGGACGTTTTCAAATAATTAGTTAAGATGTTAGTAGCGCATAAAGTGCAATATTTCAGTACTATGTAGCTGTTTCAAATAACATAATTCCAATAAAGTATGTGCTGTCGTAGCACCACTAGTTTTCTCTTGAAAATCAATAAGGTTGAATTTTAGAAAATGCACTACTACAGAGTGCATTTTCTAAAATGTTGTTCATAGCCATAAGGTATGTGAGGTTATGTCCCATGTTTACAATACATTTTGTACTAGTTTCGCCGGTTTCTTCTGCGATTTCATTCCAAAATTTCCTGTTTTTGTCCCTGTTGTGATATTTGGAATCCGACGTCTTCCACAGCCCCTGGTCCGTGTACATGTGAACCCATTTCTTCAATATCCATCTCCGACAGCTCAGATCGGCCGAATAAATCATATTCATTTGATGCCGGTCTGCCGACTTTGAGGTTCGGCCCTGTTCGTCAGAACTTGTCGGATGCAATGTAGAGCCGCTAGATATAGGTATCTGTAATGTGATCGTGTCTGCGCTTTAGTGAGGGTTTGAAATATTCGGACGTAAACGGCCGTACGCGAATTCAGTTGAATGCGGGTCCACTCTGGCCGTAGCCTAAACGGGAGATTTTTAATCGCGGCAACCGGTGCATCGAGGAGCGCCGCCCGTCAATCGGGTTTTCGACCTTTACAGCAACGGTTCCGACATTCCAATTCCATTTTACAATTTCCGGTATGCTGAATTCCAATAGTAAGTATTAATGTTTTCGCATATAAGCATAGTCGGTTCTGCTTATAGAATTAGTTTGGTAGATTAACATTATCGGAGGTCCATTATTCGATTAATGCTTTCTACACATTCAATGTCGGAAGCTCCACGACCGACGGAACATGGGAGACATGTGGCCATGCTTTCTTAATTTTATTTTGTTATAAATTGGACGATTGTCAGAAAAGGTCTCGTAATAAATGCATCAAATAGGAGACGGGCACTCTTTATAGCTCTACAAAGTAATAAGGAGGAAACACGGGCGTGAGTTGAGAGACGCATTTCCATTCATTTTTGCTTGGTCAAATCCTTCAAGAACTCGGCAAGGCTACGAGTACTGGGAAATAATAAGGCGGGTTGGTATAAGTCCGCAACTAAGAATCTTGAAACAGGTTCGCGGTTGAACCGGTGGCAGATTTTGGACATCAGCAAAGGGTGCCGTTGGAGTGGTTCCGTTTTCGAAGGAAAATTTGGGCGTAAACGAAAGATTAATTCTGTTGAATGATAATGGACGCACTGAATTCAACTGTTGCCCATTTTCGTCTCTAATCATTGCACATAGGGGTCTCTTAATGGAATTGAAAATATTAAAACTTCTGCCCGAGAGCTGTTTTTAATAAAATTTTTATTTTATACGTCATATATGTAAAAGAAACTTCACATTCATACTGAAGAAGAGAGGTTACATTCCTGTTTGGCAGAAACTTTCAGTACTCATCGATTTCTTCTGATAATTTCTGTAACAATTTCGGAAACTTTAGTGGAAGGATTTTGTCCACAAAGTAACAAGACAAGTTTGAATTTGTCGTGTTATATGGGTCAGTTCTGCCGAATAATTCATGTTCAGTTGATAACGTTGTGCCAATGTGGAAGGTCGGTCTTTTCTCGGAAGGCGCCGGACGCGGTGCGACGGAGCCTGCTCTTTGGCGTGTTCCAACTATTCGCCCGCGTCTTCCCGAACGCGAATTCAGCGGAGCGGAGGTCCTCCCTGAGGAAGTGGGTCGCGCGATGCCACCGACTGGGTGAGCACTCTCAGGAATAAAACGCAAGCAGATAAAGAACTCGCTTAGAACCGTCGCTGCATGAGAGCTCTCAACAATACAAAAACAAAACAAATGTTTTCCCGAACAGGTATCTCCCACGAACGGGGCACCGTCCCAGCCGGGAGAAGCTCTAAGCTCCCCACCAGTCTCCCGACATGTGTGGTAGTATAGTGCATGTTAGTGTGTATGTAAGGGGTGAGGATAGGAAGAGGAAGGAAAGATCGCGCGCGGTCTGTGGCCCGTTTGTTAGGGTACTGCTCCGGCATTCGCCTAGTGTTGATCGGAGGAACCACGGAAAACTACCAATCAGGGCAGCCCGTCGCTAGAATTCTCCTCCAGACAGCGACTGAATTCGACCTAGTTGAGAAGCTAGTGTGGAATATCCTGCCGCCGTCGGGAGTGGACCTTAGGACCTCCCGATCAGAGGGACTGCAGTTGATGCACTGAGCCATCTCTCCCGGTTTCTCGCTAGAGAAGAACATTGACGCTCCCAAGGTCACAAAGCCTTCGATACACACGATCCAGTGGACCTCCGCGCAGCGCTACAGAGGAGGGACAGATGACGCAGGGAAGCCTGTTTATGATGCAATGTTTCATCCCATTGCCGCTGCATTTTCGTTCGAGACGGACGACGAAGAAAATCCTGTTGTTTAGCGGGCCAGAGGCAAGGACTAATGCCATCTTCGGACTGAGCGAGGCCTGATCTTACAGCCCACTATGGCGTAGAACTAGAAAGACTGCGAATATAAAGCCTAAGCCAATTTTGGCCCGGGATCCATGTCACGGAGGTCCCGAGGGCCCAGAGCTGAGCCATCTCTCCCGGTTTCTCGCTAGAGAAGAACATTGACGCTCCCAAGGTCACAAAGCCTTCGATACACACGATCCAGTGGACCTCCGCGCAGCGCTACAGAGGAGGGACAGATGACGCAGGGAAGCCTGTTTATGATGCAATGTTTCATCCCATTGCCGCTGCATTTTCGTTCGAGACGGACGACGAAGAAAATCCTGTTGTTTAGCGGGCCAGAGGCAAGGACTAATGCCATCTTCGGACTGAGCGAGGCCTGATCTTACAGCCCACTATGGCGTAGAACTAGAAAGACTGCGAATATAAAGCCTAAGCCAATTTTGGCCCGGGATCCATGTCACGGAGGTCCCGAGGGCCCAGAGCTGAAGCCTCAGACCTGGGCCTGGTGGCTCGAGCTGAAGTAAGGAGGTGCCTCGGACGGTACCGCTTGTATAGTCGGGCAAAGGAGGTCACGGAAATCCGAAAGAAGAAATATCGTCATATAAAGATACTGGGAGTTTGTGAACAACGAATTATCCTCTTAAAGTTTTTGGAGACTGAAGAAAACCACCGTACACTAATCCTTAATACTATCCTTAATTTACGAATACGCTTAAGCCTTAATCTGAAAATACAGAGACAGAATACCGAACTAGCAGAGGAATTAATTGGTCGCCAACGGCTTTCCTAGGTTTGTTGATTTCTTCTTCTATAGAGCTGTGTCCTATTATCACTCAACTCAGCGGCCATAGAAAATAATACCTGCTTTTGTGAAGGTCTATTGTTGTAAGCAACATCCAGGGTATTTGATAAAGGAACAAGAGGAGGGAATTCGGTTTGTCGATCGGACTTCTCTAATGGGAAGACTGTCTTTGCCCAATCACTGCCCTCTTAACTTCTGACAAAATGATCAGTCGTAAATTTCAAAAGTTTTTGGTTAGATATGATAAAATAATCCTGTCATGCCCTATTAAAACTAAGAAGCGCTAAGTACAACAATGTATGGATTCACCTTAATTTTTTTATATTTTTTTATTACTTTAGATGCGATGGAGAAAATTTAATGTATTAAAAATATGAATTTCTCGTTTTATTTATAGTATTCTCTGTTCTCTGTATAGTGCTTTCTACAAATTACCTAGCACGCCCATCTATTAACCCGAAGGTTATGAGCAGATGGTTGTGTCAGTGGCTCTAAAATGTAGGACTAGGAATTCACTCCATCTCGGTTCAGGAGTTAAAACTCTATCTTGATACACATGAAATCCCCAACGTGCCGCGAAGTTAATGTTAAAATGGACAATACTCCGGTGTGCATTAAAAACCAATAGCCTAATTTCACATGGTCTTTCACAATTGTCTTGTCCCCTCCATGTTTTTTGTTAATTATAAATTTTATGGGATCATCATCTCGCTAGATGCTGATCCAAGATAATTTTTTTGTAACAGAATAGAAAACATCGAAAATTATTTCGTAAGCAAAAATGCCTCCTCCAAAAGTACTGTTATTGTTTACATTGATATTTGATCATCCTTCGTGTTTACCCACGACGCAAACACGATTTACTTTAATAACTTCGTTTCGAATGATTTTTGCACGGTTTCAGTTCAAAAACTCTTCCACAATTCCCTGTTACTCCTCCAACTTTAAAGAATAATAATAATAATAATAATAATAATAATAATAATAATGTAAATAAAAATAAACATTTAAATTTAAATCTCAAACCAAACTTGCTCTATTATTTTTAACAAACAACTAATATTATAGTTGTCTCTCTTCCCTTCAAGACCGGAGTAGTTTTTATGAGCTCACCTATTACAACATCAATACATGTTCCCGCCCATTTGCAACGTTTTGTCACAAATGGTGATGGGAATCACGTAAACTCTTGCTATCATTTCTTCTTCCTCCTCCTCCTCCTTCGGAAGCATCAGAACTTCCGTTCGTTTGCCTCTCATTATTGGTCCATACGTCTTCTCCTCAGTCTTCCAATATTGATTATTCCTCTCGGTTTATACGTTAGAATCTGCTTTAGTATTCGAATGTTCTCTATGTTTTCGTCATGCTCTCTTCAGAACTTTCTGCATTCGTTAATTTTTCATTTACATTATTACTTCCTAGGTAGTTTCGAATTCTTCAATCCGGGTGCTCTCCGTCTTGTGATGCCGATGCTGCTTCTCGGAAACTTCATGTCGGCGGTCTACATCCTACTTCTTATTTTAGCCCTCGAGGAACTGCCCATGTTTTGTAAAATTTCATTAGTGCATCTTTTCTGGCCTTTCTTTTCAATGTTCTCCTGATAGTACTGATTCATTTATTTGGGTCTATACACGCATCGAATAACTTCATTTAGTATTTTGGTACACTCTTCTATCCATAATTGTCTACAATTTTCCTCTCAAAACATTGTCTAACGTTTTTATATAATCTATGAAGATCATACATATTTGTATACGAATAAAGGTTGAATTCTTGCCTCCTTTCAATCAACAATTTGAACCCAAAAATATCAGAACTTGAATCCTTTTCAAAAATTGTTTGCTCTTCTACAGTGATTGCATTCACTGTACGTTTTAATCGACTCATATTATTAATGATTTTTGCAAACACTTATGTATTATATTGAGCAGATTTATACCTCTAAGATTATCACAATTCATAGTTGTTTTCCATTCCTTCGTATTAAGTTGTGTGCCAAATAATTATATAAATCTAGGAGTTGATACCTCGCTTAGATTGGGAGATATTTGAGTAGATCTACTTTTATAATATCGAGACCCAGTGTTTTCTTACTTTCAACTCATTGCTGCTTGTTTTTATTTCAGTGCAGTAAAAACACCAAAACGTGCAATAACATGCAATAAAAAGATGAAGACTACAAAACGGTGTTATGTAGCCTAAAAACTCCAGTTAATATACGTACTTATCAATTTATTTTACATTTACAATGTGATATTTAAAGTGAACAAAATATAATTATAATGTTGTTATTATTACTAAGTTTGTACATATTGTTTAAACAAGCCATATTTGACATTTACAACATTATTCACCCACAAAATTATATTGGCAGATAAATACAAAAATTGAAGAAAAAATATACCTTCAGAAAGTAAAACTAATTAAGCTTGAGCAGAAATGTTCTTAACTCATTCGTTCATTATAATTTACAATTATGTATATTTCCAAGTTATTTTCTGAGAAATTATTATAACTTCTATCAACTAATGTTTCAGACAGGAAACACTTCGTTCCACTATTTGTTCCTGTACCGAGCCTCACTCTCACGTAATACGTGTGCACCCTTCTAAATGCGGTCAAAAACTGCGTTCATTCTCTCTTGTACCTCGCAGGGCAACGTCTGTTCCGAGAAATTCTATGAATTTGAAACGCAGTGCAGCTTGCCACTAAGCTTCACGCCCGATCGTAAGATTAAATTGACTTGCACATGCCGTGGTAAGTTCAGCGGAGACTCACAAAACGGATATATAATCCGATTGGGAAGATACACCCCAACTTAGCATTGGTTGAGCGGCTGCTACCAAGGACTGCGAACCTAGTTCGTGGTAACACCGCATATCCCGTGTGCAATAACTCAAAAATTTTGAATAGACAATAGGCATCATGAAACATACAGTTTATAGGCCACGAAAATGCGAAATCGGTACGTATTAAAAGGTACTCGGATTTCAAAGACCACGCGAACGCACTGCTGAGTTATGTCATAAAAACGTTTCTCTTAAATGACACCTTTATTATTACACCTTAAGAGATATATTACAACAAAGATATAAAAAATATATTGTATGCAATAAAACTATGATTCTTGCAAATTCGCTCAGTAAAATCCCAAAATGGGCAATTTTCAGGCAACATTACCTGAAAAGGTGCAAAATCGTGCAGTATCCCCTAAAACCTGCAATTTCGTACAAAATAATACAAGTAATAAAATAACGTGCGTTTCATGATTCAAATTTCGGTCAAGGTTTCATCTAATTTCAAGTTAGCAAAGAAAAGATGCAGTAACACGGGAATCCGGTCTTTAATTATTATGAATGTTCTAAAATAAAATTGCATCTTGCCTTTTGCGATCGAGGTTTTATTCATTGTCGTAAAAAAGCATTCCAAACTATTTTGTGCACCTAGTTCAGTTATACATTAAGAAATTTCTTTCTCCATGTCACATCTTTCAAATACCCTGATGTTCTTGCTCCTTTCATTACTTTCCGTTTGACGTCATTATAGTACGTATTCCGTGTGCTTGAAATTTTGTAGCGAAATTCGTGAGGGATTAATTCCCCTAGACGAACTGCTTCCTTTTCACCTGTGGATCTCGTCTATCCCTAAACGGAAGAAAGAAAAGATAGAGAAGGGAAGAAAGAAATAAGAATAAGAAAACAGTTGAAATTAAGGGAAAATTGCGAAATGAATGGCACCCTAGCTCTCGATACATAATGGCTTTGGAGTCGAAAACACAAAGGTCCCAGAGAGATCTTATAGGAAATATAAATGAATTGTACTACAAGTAATAGGCAACAGTGCTACAATAGGTGGTAGACCATTGTTGTTACCCAAGAGACACCACGTGGAGCCAGTTCATAGATTCTTTCCCTGCTGTCATTTCAAAAGTACAATTTTAGTTCTTTTCTACCTTTATCTGTGTATTAGGAATCTTAGGCATCATCATCGTGATAGGAATTCCAAAACATTTCTTAAGTCGGTTGCCAGTACTGTTTTGAGAAACTGAAAAACCATCGTAGATTCTCGAATCACTTCCTTTTAACGAACTACTTTGGCAGCCTACTTCTTTCCTCTTTCCTAGTGAGCCTCGTATTCCCCATTTTTGCCTACCTGAAATGAAATAAGTCTTCAGAAAACAACTTTAGTCATCCTTAACTATTGACTGATATAATTCTAGAGGCGTTTTTTTGTTAGATATAACCCGAACGACATACAATGAAATCTGGACATCCACATACATCCACGTATACACTTGTACACTTTTAGGATTTTTTGATGTATCCCAGATCAGAAAGATCAATAACCCTTGTTGCTTAGAATACAATTGAAATTCCTTTCAACAAAGATATAGAAATTCAAATTTATCTACACGGTCAAAAAATCATACACAAAACTACGTAATTATTTCCTCACTTAGCATAGGCATGCTTCATGGTAGCGTAATCTCTTCTCTTTCATCCTTGTCATTGAACCAGTGATAAGAGTCATGCGGATTTCCCTGACGGTTCTAAGAAACTCTACTTGTCAGAAACATTCGATAATAGCCAATCCCATTTCTCCCATGATCTCCCTTCAGACAATTGAGAAATGTTAATATTTAAGTAACAAGTGTTTAATATGAAATGCCGTGATAATTTGGCTGAGCGGCGTTCATATTTTGAGTGGGTGGCGATTTTAATACCAACCCCTAACAGCCTTAGATTTAAAAAAAATACTATTTATTTTCTATAAAGAAGGTTTTCAATTGGGTTTCCATATTAGCTCTTAATACGAATTCTAATCATAATTAAATACAGAGTCTTTGTTTCTATGAAAACGTAAGAATCCAAAAAATACTCGAAGTAACTTCTCGTGCTCGATGCCACGGGTAAATATTATCATTCTGAAAATGTTGGTATTCCTTATTCTTTTTACGATCTTAAATATAATGAGGAAAAAGATCGAAAACATTTGAATCCTATCAATATAATAACCGCCCTTACAAAATGTTCAAGCTGTAAAAAGAATAATTTCAATTTCAAACAGGCATTTCTCAACTCGTAGATGAAAGCTTTTTTTGGACACTATTATCGCAAACTGTCAGCAATCGAATACTGGATGTTCAATCATTCATTCCAGTAATTAGAGAGCTAGATCCATTATGTTATGGTTATACGGGTAGTTACATGTTCATTTCTGCCCACCGCTCCGTATTACTAATCCTGTTGGCACACACTTTCAAAATATTTAACAAGCTGTAACTATAATAAATGTGATATTCATTTGATCAGTGAAGCCGGAAGCAGTTAACTTTAATTTTTGCTTTATAGTAATTCACAAATGTTTTGGAGATTAATTATAGCTGCAGAGATAGAAACGTCATGTGCCCATACCTGTGCAATTATGAATACGTTGCTATATTTCCCCACCTGTAAAAGAAAAAGTCTAATAATATCACGTGTTACGCCCATGTACGTTTCAACAAGATGTAATAATCAGTGCTAGATAAAACTGTGTTGTATTTCTAAATGCATCCTGGATACATAATATTATAGGGTCCACCCGATCACAGGGTGCAAAGCAATACAGCGCTGTCGTAATTTGCACTTCAAATTTCGTCAATTTACAAATTTGCATTTTTCTTTGTATCCGAAATATGAAGATATTTTCATCGGCAATACACAGAACTACCGTCAAATATTTGATACACTATGAGCACAACCTTATTGGCGTTCTAGAACAGATATAGTCAAGACATTCCTTTGCAGAAAGGAAGCATTTCTCAGCCACATGACTTAAACATTTGTTTATTAATTGGGAAGAAGAGGTAATTTTGTTCACTTGCAATGACTCTCCAAGTATATAAAGTGGCTAAATTTGGGTCTAACATGAAAAATCAATGTGCGATTTAAATTTTGATGGAGATGTGGTATCTAACACAGTTGGCTCAATACTGTCGATAATAGCGTAGGACAACTTCTAATAATACAAAGGAAGAAGCGCATCGGCAAATGCTAGGTTTTTAACTTTTTTAATTCACTGGACATCCCATGGCTTTATGTGTGTTTTAGCTTTGGTTTGTGACAGTAAACTTAACGACATGCAGAACTGGTGCGATAGAGATACAATGAATTGTGAATAATGGTAAATACCGAATAAAAGAGATTGTAGTTGGAAATAAAGGTTTAAGAAGGGAGCTGTCGTCAGGTCACGTGGACCCTACGGAAAATTTTGTAGGTTCTCGGGAAGGGTGAAGAGCTCCCTGGTGTGACAAATTATGCGCTTGGGACAGGAGTCTGCAGATCAAGGCAGCGTTTGTACTGCGATTTATCAACTCAGCCCCTGGCAGGTATCAGCTGTAGATGGTTTCATCCAATCGGGAGCTAATATGTCGCTACAGTGACGACACTATGGTGACGTTCAATCTCCCAATTGGATGAAACCGTCAACAGTTGATATCTGCCAGGGGCAAGGTTGAATAACTCACAGTATAGTTGATGTACAAATGAGTCTATTGCAAAGACGGCGTGATCTCTGGGAATTTGTCAATCGCGTGCCAATCAGAATGGCTTAGTAATTCTCCCGAGGGTTATATCTTGAAATGTAGATATGACGGCTGTGACGGCTCTTGGATGGAGTGGTGCTAAGGACCAAAATTGGGGAAGCCCATGTAAAAACCGCTTTACAGGTCTTTTTTTTTCAACGGTACAGAAAAGTAACGGACCTAAACTGAGTGTAATCTGTACAGAAAAATTAAGCACATGTGATTTTTCTGTGAGATTACATCCAGTATGACTACCGTTTTTCTGGCGTCAGTTTTCGGAACGCTTTTTCAGTTGTTTTGCTCTTTTGGGCAGTTTTGAGAGCATTGTGTTGAATTGAAAAGAGATTCGGGTAGAGAGAAGTTAAACAGTTGTTATATGTACTGTGTTCTAATGATGTCACGTTCCGTGCTCAGTCAACTGTTTGATATTCAGCTATTGTTGTGGCTTCTTCTTCAAGCATCATACCTTCATACGTATGTCTCATTGGTCCATCCATCTTTTCTTCAGCCCTCCAATATTGCTTTTCCCCAGCGGATAACAGATCAGAATCTGCTTAGGTATTTGTGTGTTCCCCTTCTTTCAACGTGGTCACTGCAAGCTTTTCTACATTGGTCAATTTTTCTATTTAGATTATAAATTCCTAAAAATGTATTCATTCCAGATGCTGTCCCTCTTTGTGACGCCGATGTGGCCCGTTAAAACTTCATTTCGGAAGTCTGCATCTTCCTTCTTATATTTGTATCTTTAGTCCAGATTTCACATCCATTTAGCCCACAGGGAACGGCCAGTGTTTTTCTAAAGCTTTATTAGTGAGCTTTTTCTTGATTTTCAATGTCCTCCTGATAATTACGTTATTTCTATTAATTTACTCATTTTGTATCAGCATCGATTTTCAGCACAGGTCAAATCCTAGAAACTTAAATAAAATCACTTGTTCAATATTTTGGTTATTAATGACTAATTTACATCTACCTGGGTGTTGAAAAGTCATTGACTGTGTTTTTTGAACAGAAATGTCTAAATTATATTCTAATGCGATTATCATTAGTTTGAATAAATTATTTTGTACATTTTCTTCATTATCAAATATCAGAACTTTAACAGCAAAAAAAAATGTCATTGTGCACGTTTTTCTTCAAATTACCTATAAACAGTGGAGAGAACATCTTCAATGTTTGTGGTGCCTGGAGTAAATATTTTCATCAAGATTACATCCAGAAAGCAAAATGACAGGGCAAAAGGTGGTTCTCGTTCATCCTTTTTCTATTTCGAATCACTACCGCTAAAACATTTTTCAAATATTTTTATCTTTTCTAAAATAATTATTTTCTAAATTCATTTTTTCGTTTTTTTTGTTTTTTTTGTTTTTTTTTTTAAATTCTGGCCCTCAAGAAAATGTGCGCTGATAAATTTCTTTCCCCACACGTCATATACAGTTTTTACTGTTTTTTTGACAAATAAATAAATAAATAAAAAAGAATGACCGTTTTCAACGTATTTCCTGTACCGAAAAAGGACCGTGTGAAACGGGCTTAAGAGTTGTGTGGTTCATGCCTTTGTACAGAATGATGAAGGTGGTTAGTGTAAGTGCGATGAATTCGTGAGCCGTTTGGTTTTTGTGATGATTCCCAGGTGAGTCGTCCGTCAAGGAGGAGGCCGCCGACGCGTTTCATGGGGAAGTGTGCCAGGGGCCCCTGATGTGTGAGCGTAAGTTGAGATGGAGGACACGCGAACACGTTGGCACTCAAAAGTCTTGGATCTTCCCTCGCTCTCAAGAATAGAGGGTACTGCCCTTCTCTCCGCGTTCCTGGAAGCATTCATTCTGAAAATTTGTCAGCAATTGTAAAATAAATTTCTAAATTTGTGTTTGTACAGTCTCCTGTAAATATTAAGCATTAGCAAGGAATGTTGACCTTAGATTTCCGCAAGAAATTCAACATACCAGTAGCTTTAAACTAAGGAAAATGAATCCTTTCCTACCGAACTTAACACTTTGAAAATTCTCACACAATATATGCTTCATTAGTGAAACATGCGGGTTATTCATTTATAACTCTGTATCTTCAAATGACGGAAGGTGCATTCGATGCCAGAAGACTATAAACAAACGTTTGACTGTGAAACCAGCCCTTCAGAAGTTTTTTTTAACAAACATTCGCTTATAAGAAGTGATGGTACCCCTCTGTATTAGGACATCGCAATATAACGAAGTTTGGAGCATGTTCCTTGCAAAATTCAAATTCGGATTCGAACTATACATACTCTCATCAGGGGCGTCCAGTAGGGGGGAGGGGCAGCTGATGCGACTTGCCCTAGGCCCCGACTTCATTGGGGGCTCCGTTTTTCCCGTATACGTACGTATACACGCAGAGATATACGTAGTTTAGGGAAAGTTATATAATGCTGCGCGAAAAAATGGCCAATTTTCGGCGGAAAAAATGCATTGCCGGTCCGTGATAACGAAAAAGTGGATAAAACCAGTTGCTAAATTAAGAAAAAAAATCCCCTAACACGTGGTGTAGCCAGAAACCCTGTTTTGTGGGTCCTTGATACCGAAAAACCAATTGAAAGGAAAACGTCCGTCTGTCCGTCCGTCCGTCCGTCTGTCAACACTGCTAACATCTAAACCATACTTGAATTTGAAACCGATATTTTAATTTTAGGGCAACTTTACATGAAGCGCCTCGGACATTTTCAAAATTTTCTCAAAAACGGTTCCAATTTGTTTCTTGTAAATTTCTTGTAAGAATAGAGTAAAATACACTCATTAAGGTGGCATAGATGTGATTTTCCTTAATAACTCTAAATTTTCGAAAATTGCGAAAGTTTGAATTTTATTCAGCGTCCAATACAAAATTGTAAATAGATATTTTTCCTTCAAAAAATTGTTCTTCATAGTGAATTCTTTCATTAGGTCGTGTACAGTTTTTTGAAAATTTGAGTAGTTTTCGCGCAATATTGCGTGCAATATGTGCAATTTAAAAATACAAAAACACGTTTTTCTCAAAAACGGCTCCAAATTTTTCTTTAAATTTTTGGTAGGAATAGTGACAAATGTACTCTGTTCGATGACTTAAACGCCATATTGCTCTTTTTTTTTCAAAAATTGCAAAAATGTAATTTTTTGACTTGCCTCTCATATTTACATTAGCAGCAATTAGTTGGCATTATTATATTAATGAGTACATGTGCTTTAAATAATGTCAAATAAAGTTTTTCGAAAACTCAACACTAGAGACCACAGAATTATGAAAACGTGCACAAAATTCACTTCTCCCCATAGCTCGTCATACGCAGTTTTTAACTGTTTTTGACGTAAATAAATAAAAAAAATATAGTTTGTTGATAGCACGTTTTTTCAGTTTATCGTGGCGAGAGCAAAATGACAAATTCTATGATATACATATTGTCATATGTTAGATAAGCATTTTTTGAGTAATTGTGATTGTTTGGCAGCTAGTGTTTAACGGATATTTTCAATCTCATAGTGCGCCACGCTAGGTCACGTGGCGCTCCACCAGCAATCGCGCGCTTTATATACTGTAAACTATATGTCTGTATGTGATAGCCGTATAGGTAGTTCCGGTAAACAGAATAAAATTCTCAGAGAACCAGCACGTAAAATGCTGCAAAAAGACTGTTTCGGTTCGTTATTAACTTAAGACCTTGTGGGAAATAAGTTCTATAAAAACTTTACATTAAAGATTGGAAAATCTAATAGTACACCTCTTCAAGAGTAGTTCTTTTCTGTTGTTTGAAAATGTTGTTTCTTTCTTTATTTTTAATGTAGTTCATGAGCAGCTCTTACTGAGTGAAGCCAATAAAAACGAAAACCTTGCATAAATAATGAGTGTAAGGAAATAAGATTTCTGCCACTTCCTACGTCGCTCTGTTAAAGAGTAATTTTCACACGCTATTTTTTATAAATTTATACCAGCCGTTCACGGGAATACATAACATAATCTTTTCGCAGATTAATTTCAAATAAAATTACTTAAATACTGCCCTTCTTGATATGATTTTTAATTTCTTGGAAAGTCCATTTTTTTAGGCAGACATTCACAATATAACAAAATTTATTTAACTATTTTTATAATGACATTTTACATTTTTCACCAAAATTTCGAAGGTCATTGGCCTTCATCATCAGGGTCTAATGAAAATAAATGAATATCAATCTAATATAACAGTTATACAGGCTTAATTGTAAAAAACTTTTCAAATAACGTAATTAAGATTACTCTTCAGAGTTATTAATTTTCTTTGCGCAGGTTAATTTCAAACGACCTTCGAAACGTTGGTCAAAAAATGTGAAATGTCATAATAAAAATTGTTAAATAAATTTTGTTATATTTTGAATGTCTGCCTTAAATATGAATTGAAGTTTCCACGGAATTAAAAGTTAAAGATAAAACAGGGTGTTATGCATTTTTAGAGTCGGACGTCCGCATGCCATGAGGCGATCAAAGTACGCAGCCGCGGGTCGGGCCTTTGTGCTGCCTCTTGAAGTCTTTCAGCGGAGAGCGCTGTCCCCGCTTGGGCGAGCGGCGGGGTCGTATATTTTTATTCCTGCGTTGCGTCACCAGCCATTCGCGCGGGGGAACTTCATGGAGTGCAGATGGGACGGAGCGATATCAAGACGGAATGTGAAGAAACGAATTCTCTCAAAATGACAATTCCCACGAATGATTTGGTGAAAAATTAGAGAAATATATTAGAAACGTGTCAGTCGTGAAAATGTCGGAGATAAAAATTGAATATAGTGTGCAGCAGATAACGTGAATAAAAAAAATGAAAATAACATTAACTGCAATATCTGCGTAAATCGTGGTGCGTGACGAGTTTTAATTAGAAAATTGGACACTTGATGAGAGCGCGGAAGTAGGGTTAGTTACATGAAAGTAAGGATGTTGTATTTTATTGTCCTTCGTTTGTGAATCCAACTTAATTAGATTAACACGGTATTTTTTTGTTTTGCATTCATTTGAAAAGTCTTTAAATAAATGAATAATTATTAACTGATTTCATTATTTACATTCTTTCTTCCCTCGACAAGTGCAATGTTATCCCAATTAACCCTTAAGTGGACGCGTTGGCGCACAGCGGGCGCCATCGGTGGATATTGTTCGCCATTTCCGATACATGAGTCGTCATTCGTCATGACTTCATGTTACCTTTCAGTGTAGTCTTGGCTTCCCGTGCGTAAAGTTTCATTGTCCTCATTCAATGCTCGGTTGAAGTATTGGTGGAACAGTCATCGACGGACCGTCTATCGCAGGCTGCGCGCCGAGCATAGAGTTATGTAGAGCCTCAAATTATTCTACTGTTATGAACTTTGATCGCTTTAAGTTGATGAAAAAATTATTTCATACTCTCTGTACGCAAACTAGTAAATTAAAATCGTATTCTTTCGAGAAACAATAACTTTTTGCTCCAGGGGTGATTACGAGAGAGAAACCTGTCGCATTACAAAACTTTTGCTCGAATACGAAGAGGAGGAAGAAGTGGGTTGTAATGAACTGCCTGTGCCCTTAATAATTGACTATGATGATATGTGCCATAACTTGAAACACAAATATCACAATATAGTTGCAGAAAAACAGAAATCTGCTTGGCGCGCTCCGTGCGCCGCGCGTCCACTTATGTTCCGAATTTTGACGCGCGCGCTTAAGGGTTCAATGGTGTAGGTGTAGTATTTTAAATTATGTAGTAAATTACTTAACAAGAAAGAACAGTTCACTTCTTAGGACATTTCAGGGTCGTTTGGTTTTTCCCTATAATATATTGTTGCTGTTTTGTGTTTGTAACTTTTCATCATCTTCACGCAGTGCGGAGAAAAAGTATTGGCACCGACCCCAAAATTTGAGGTCGAAATTTTGGTGGTAATTCCCGTATTTAGATTCCATTAAACCCAAAACGGATTTTTATCAGGACATCTGTATGACCAAGCGTTTGTAACGCGTAACTTGGGCGGTCTAAACGCCTTCGAGGTCTAATTTTGGTGCACACGTTCCGAGTAAGAGCCATTTCACGATTGGTGCGGTTAGCGAGGAGACACACCGAGGAGCTTTGCACCAAAAAAGAGCGGAAGAAGTATTAAAATATCCACTTCAGTCTAAAGAATGGAAGCTGAGGCAAAGGGATAAGCATTAAATTACACTACAAAACCCCTTACTTTTTTAGTAAATAAATATACTTAATCTTCAGGGAGCACAATTGTTTGTGGAGGTGGCTGCAAGGAGTATTTTCCAATTTTATAACATTTACATTGCAGTGGACGTTCGGTTCGTTCAATTAGACTGCACAATAAACGTTGTGCTATTATAGTTATTCAAATGATCGTTTTTCATATTATCGCGGCAAAAAGTATTATTCTTTCATGAAGAACATGAGGGTTTAGGGCAGGAATTTATAGCTAATTTACCCTTGAAAATATATTTTATTATATAGGAGCGAATATTTTGTCAACAAAACTCGAAAAAAAACCCTCTCTTTTCTGTATTCAAAATTCGACTAGAATATGGTTTAGGATAGAGACCACAGAATTATGAAAACGTGCACAAAATCCACTTCTCCCCATAGCTCGTCATACGCAGTTTTTTAACTGTTTTTGACGTAAATAAATAAATAAATAAAAATAATTGTAATTTTACATCCTCCTAATCCTACCTTCACCGCGAATTGTGTCCTGGCAATTTCCTCCAGATTGAGAATATTTCTTTATTAAAATAATAAGATAAGGCATTCGATCGGTCCCTCTGTTCTCAGTTCCCTGCAAACAAAATTCCCAGTGTTTGAGACTTGCATGTGGACAATAGGTGAGAAAATATAAACTTTTAAATCAAAAATGCCAAAAAAGTAAAATTCTTCAGTTCTATCACACCTATGTTAGCAAGACCAATGATAGCGGCCGTTATGACGGTCCCTCTGTCCTTGTTTGCGATCACTAATTTACTGCAGAATGTGATTTACTCTGGTGCAATACATGGGGAACTAGATGCTACTTCTTAAATGAAATGTGTCAAAAAAGTGATGTATTCTTCACTTTTGCCCAATCAGGGTTCTGAGTACTAAGATTTCATCAGTGTTCATGATTACCATATTGTATTTATGAAACGTTCAAAGTACTTATTCACTAAATTGTTACTTTAGCTTCAAGTCACTACAATACCTAATTCCTACATTTCAAAAGATTAAGTCGAAAAGTTTCTGTATATCATGTATCCCGTCGTTTTGAAGGTCGAAGGTCATTTTTCGTTGGAGATTTAACTCTTTGAATTTCCGCCATTGAATTGAATTGAATTTGGAAGGGATTCTTATCCACTCCGAGAGGTCGTGTGAGTGTACATAGATCTGTAGTCACAATGCCACGTAGAAACGAACATCTGCTTTAGTACAACGATTGCTAATTTTGAATTTTAGCACAGAAGCACTACTTATATGTGTCTGTTTTCTCTCATTTATGTGTCATATCCGAATTCTTGAACGTTGGTTATCACTTTTATGGTCACTTCTCCGTCTGGCGCTGATTTTCTACACTTCGGGCATCATGTTATTGCCAACTACTATACTGTCAACGTCTTGTCTTGTTCTTTCTGTTCTGACTGTCAACGCAGTCTTGTTCTTTCAACGTCGTCCTTCATATCTTCCTTTCACGATTTAATCATTGTATATTCAATACATTACATCAATTTCGATGGACTTTACAACCCCTTAGTATAGCCTTGATAAAGAATGTTTAAATCCTTAAGAGTGAGGGGGGTTAATATACAAGTTGTCAGTGGATGTTGTTAGTTATTGCTTTTAATTTGACAGCGTGTGTTGGTTTTTATATGGACTTGAAAAGCGGTCGCAAACTCTTCCGAAACGCTCGCCCGGACCGCTTTTGCTGGCTTATTTATAACAGGATATGTTTATTGTGAGAAGGCAATCTTATAATAGAGCAGCAAAACAAACCAAAGGGACGGCGCACGTGACCGGGGACACAATCAACACGCGCAATTATTCTTCGACGTTGTGGAAGCGCCCTTGACTTCAAAGCGCTGACGCGCGCGCCTCTGGGCGTCGCGGCGCTGGCGGCGCCGCTTCCGTCAGCAGCACTCGCGCCACGCGTCATGTGCGCGGCGCCCGCCCCGCCCCGCCCCGCCCCGCCCCGCCCCGCCCGCTCCGTCCCAGCCCCGCCCTGCCTCGTCCTAGCCCTGCCAACCCAGCTCAATCCAGCCTAGTCCAGCACACCCGGCCCAGCGCAGCCCACTCCAGTCCGGCCCGGCCCACCCCAGTCCGACCAGGCCAATCCAGACCAGCCAGCCCACTCCCAGCCCACTGTGGCCCGGCCCGCCCCATAACAATCCGTTCCAGGCCAGGCCAGACAGGCCCGCCCCAGCCCAACCCATTCCTGACCAGCCACCCTAATCCCAGCCTACTCCAGTCCAGCCCACTGTAGTTCAGGCCAGCCCGGCTCGGCCCGCCTCAGCCGAATCCATTCGAGGTCAGTCCAGGCATGCCCAGCTCAGCCCCCCGGGCCCGCCCCAGCCCCAGTCCAACCCATTCCAGACCAGCTAGCCTAATCCCAACCTACTCCAGCCCAGCCCACTCGAGGTCAGGCCAGCCCAGCTCGGCTCGCCCCAGCCCAATTCATTCCAGTCCAGGCCAGGCCAGCCCGGCCCGGCCCAGCCGAACCCAGTCCATGTTAGGTCAGTCCAACCCTTTCCGGCCCGGCCCAGCCCAATCCCTTCCAGGCCAGCCCAGCTGAGCCCATCCCGTGCGCGCGCGCCGCTGTGGCTAACGCCAGCCTCGCCGCGCCGCGCCGCGCCCTCCCGTGGGCGGAGCGGGGAAACGGCTAAATCGGGCGCCGCTTGCGCCATCGCTCCCCCGCCCCCGCCCCCGGGCCTCTCCCATGTGCGAGACGCGAGCGCGAGCGGGCGGGCGGCTGGTTCCTGGGCAGAAATGTGGTCGCGAGACGCACAGGTCTGGACGCGGTGACACCAGGCACGCGGAGGGATACCACGGACGACGTTACACGGGACGGGCAGGGGATGGGCAGGGAGCGAAGCACGATTGGGAGAAGCGACCACCAGATGCCAAACTGAGAGCCAAAACAAAGAACGAGTGGACCAACCGATAATGGAGAACAGAGGACAGGGAGGAACTCAGGGCGTGAGGACGAGCGAGGAGTAAAGGGTCTCGTAAGGGTATCTGAGGACCAGCGTCCAGTATTGAACGAGCGCCAGCGACTCGACTCGCCCTTATAAAAGAGGAGAGGAGCTTCTTTGCGAAGGCCGCTTGGATTGGAGGAGATATTTTCGAAATATAAAAACTGTTGCTAGCATTTCTAATGGACGTTTTCAATCGCACTCATCAAAACGTGTTTCTGTACATGAAAATATTCGACTCGTGATAAACGCTCTCCGTCATACTACGAGTACTAGGAAAGGCAGTGATTATTCATTGGTCTCAGGTAAAATGTGATCGAATAACAATCACTTTCTGCTTTTAATGAGTTGAAAAGCCGAAAATGAAGTTTAACAACTCAGGTTCAATGGTCCTCATAACAAATATTAGAATATCAATTTCGGCGTGTTTCAGATATTCACGACAGTGTGAACATCTATCTAAATGAGATGTTAAAATTCAATATTGTTTTCTCAAATTTCATTATAATATATTCTTTAAAACAGTTTTATCAATGTATTTTAAAAATAATTTATTCTGAACGAACTGAAACTGACAAAATTTGATTGAAAATAACGGCCAACGTTTTGAACAACAAATTCCCAATTCCCTTAACATGTGACGAACCTTCGCTAGTCCTTCGGAATCCTTCGCTAGTCTTTTAAGAAGAGAAAAAGACGTCCTTAAAATACGTGGCAATTTCAAGGACGAATGTTCCTGTAAAATTTCGAACAATGTCACTGTAAGTGTATACTTTGTTTTTCTTGAAAACCCTGATTTTTTTAAGTACGGCATTTATTAAACGGGTCATGGTTAAAAATGTGGCTCTCTGGTATTTTCGCAGAGTGTCTCTCTATCACATCAGTTCAGGGAAAAAGAGGCCGCATGGTTCTACTTTTAAATGAGAAAACATCTACCATGACAAGACAGTTGCACTGTAACCTAAACTGTTTCTAAACCAATTAAAAACATGAGCGAGGATTGCACGTATTCTCCCCTTCCGTACTTATCACAATGAAAATTCCCTGGAACAAATAACCGCCAGAAATTGTCCCGTAAAAGCCGGTTCGACATCGTTGCGTCCAACGCGGAATAAAGTGCGTGTGGTCAGTTCCGTGGGAGGAATCAAAGAAAACATCTGCAGTTATTTCAGATCCCCAGGATTAACGACTCGTGAAACGAGCGAGGCAACTAAATATAACTCAGCTCTATGCGAATCTCGAAACAACATTCCCCGTCTCGCATAAAATGTATTCTGGCTTCCGAGTGCTCGACATAGTATGTTCTGAAGAGGAAGCACGTGAATCATAAGTTACTAAAGCCGCCTATCTTCACAGTTTACTATGGAGGATATGTCTGAAGGTTTTCTGTGAAAATTGCACTAGAAGAACGTACGATGTTGTTCCCCAGAGGAACATACTATGATGGCTGATACATGTGACTCTACACTATACATTAAAGAGGTTAAACTTACTTGTAAAATATTGATGTAATAATTTATGATTCAAAAAAATTATTTAAGATCTTGGTAGGGAATTAATTTTCAATACACCCAAATTACCGTATATGCAAACAACAAAATTTTATAACTGAAAGTTTTAATAATATTTTTAAATAATTGTCACTTTCCCATCACCTTGTTGGAAGCCATTACGCTCGGAGAAAATGTTACGCAGTCGTACAGAATCCCAATTTTGACCATGTTACCGGGTAACAATGCGTTTTAATAATTAGATTTATTCCTAAGGCCCGGGTTCGAATCACGGTCGTGCAGACCAATTCTTCGAACAAGTCTAATTAATATTTTTAAAGCTAATGCAGAAACTGTTGTTAGCTAGGTGAACGAAGAAAAATATGAAAAGTGATGACACAAGAAGAGTTGAAGGTAAAAAGGTGAGTTCCGAGAAAAACCTCGAGTGCTCTAGTACGCCAGACGACCTGCTTTTCAACCATAGTCACTCTAGGTTTGATAAACACACTCAATATCGCCAAACTCATATTCACGCCGCACCGAAGGGACATTCTCCCGCCCTGTTTACATTTCCAAATGTTTGAGTAGTGGCTGCAAGGCACTTCTTACTCGCGTAAACCTTCTACAATCTTGAGAGGATCTCCCAGTGGGAAAATGGGACGACAGAAGAATTCCATAGCTTCCGCCTAATAGCTGAGCGAAACAGCGGACGCCTTGTTCGGCTGGCACCATGGTTTATCTCACCGGCGATTGAAATTCATATAAGCCTTGGAACAAAAGACGTATGAACATTCATTTACCTTCGTTTTTAAAATATGAACACATAAGAATTTCAGAGGGAGACAACTCATCGAGCATGGAAGTAAATGAGGCAATCTTATAATAGAGCTGCCAAACAAACCAAATCCACGGCGCACGTGACAGAGGACACAATCAATACGCACTATTATCATCATCGAGATCATGTCATTATGATACTACACCTTCTATTTACTTCAAGATAAGTTAATCCTAACATCATAATACTTCCATATCATTTGCCTTCATTCGTTTAAATATTGGTTGTTTATTTATATATTGGGGTTTAGGGGCCCTCCAACTGCTGAGGTCATTGATGCCCGTACGTTATGATCTAATGTGAAGATATTTCTGATAATGACGATTACATTATTTCTGTTGTTAATGATAGAGGGGAAATATGGGGGGAGGGAGGGAAACGGAAGACCCTGAGGAAATCTGCCGCGAATTCACGTTGCCCAACATAAATTCCACATGGACCGACCGGCATCAAACCCGGGCCCCAGCGCTAGAAGGACAATGAGTTCGCTATTACTCAACGTGCTCCCCGTTGGTAATTATGCTTTTGTAACATGTACATAACAATGTCCTCCTCGAATTTCAATTCCTGTGCAAAAGCTAAGTGATTTTTATACCATAAACCTTCCGACAACGTTTACTTATGCTGGTCACAATATCTATCGCATGTGCACTTATATCGTACTCAAGCATCAGATAAATGAAGAAATTCTGTAATAGATTTTGTCTCCTAATTTTCACGACACGACACAAAACGCCAATTACCGTCCTTGAAAAAGAAGGAATCATCAAAGATGCCAGCACACGACTGTGAAATGGTTTGTGGCTAAGTGATGCAGGTGACCATCGGCACTAAATCTTGTGCACACGCCCGTTCACACTGACACTTCCGTGCGTTTACACACGATGTCCCTGGAGGAAATCAACACAGAAATTAAACTAGTAGTGCTACAGAATGGCACAGACTTTCCCGTATTAATTTTCTATTTCCTTGGGTCTGAGCTAGCTATTCGGAATTACCACATACTCGTGCCAGCTGCCATCTATTTCCTTCCAAAGTACATTTTTTTGATATTTTCTTGAATTTTCAGTTTCCTAATGGTAGAACGGAAATATTAATTATTAGAATATTAAAGAACACTAAACTTCTTCCGAAATGGCAATTTTCTTGGAAAAACTTTTAGCCATTTTTAAGAAAATGGCGTTTAAGCGCTACTAAAAATGCGAAACATGAAGCTCTTTTTCACAGAACATGTTTGAGATTTCGGAACACTTCATTTGAAGTCATTTGAAGAACATTAATTTACAAATACAATAGTGTTTACAATTTGTTGGAAATGCGCATATTAACGATGTGAGAGAGCTTTCAAAAAAATTACATTTAATTTTTGCAAAAACGAAATAATACCCGAAATTTAACTTTATGTCATATTAAAGAGTGCAATGAACACTATCCGTTCGAAAAGTTTGAAAAAAAAATTGGAACAATTTTCTAGAAAATTGTGTTTGCGTGTTTCTGAAAATGCGAAATTTTGAGCTCGTTTTTACAGAAAACGGTTTAGTTCTCGTGAAAATTTACTAGACACTATTTAAAGCAAATGTACTCGTAAATACAATAATGCGAACAAGGCGCCACTAATGTAAATATTACCACAAATGAACATTACTTCAAATACTTTGAAACAGGGAAAGCAATACCATGACTAAACAAAATATTTTAACTACAAACGATTAAAAAATTATAAATGCAAATTAGAGTTTTATCATTCATTGTCAAATTTTACGTAAAATTGCCAAATACTTACGAATTTTGTTTCACTTTCGGCACAAACAGCAAGCGAAGAATTTCAGTAATACAATTATTCGAAAAATACACATGAAATAAACTCATAACATAAATAATACACTACGATGACTCTAAATCCACACTAATATGTATTTTGACTGATACACGTACACTTAATATTCATTCTAAAATTCAGGGATAAATCTTCTATCGTGTTCATTTTCTGAATCGAGAAATAAACACACATTGTTTATTAACAACTTTCTTGTCATGGTAACCAATTCATTTCAAAATCACTGTCTCTCTTTGATCGAATACAACAGGTGGAAAAAATCACATTTGCGGGAATCTACAATAATTCGAGAAAATGTTACAAAACAAAATATATAGAAAACTCTTCAATTTGACGAGATGTTTTTCTTTTCGTTTCACTGCAGTGCATACTTTTCATTTTGTGTGTGATTATACAGCACCGACATTTTTCAGCATTATTTTGATTTTTGGACTCCAAATATCGTGGTCGAAATCAAGCTCCTGGAATATGGGAGAGAATTGAACTCTTTGCCATTGTTGAGAATTTCGGCGAAAAATTTTCAATAGTGTTTGAGAAAATTTCGTTCGAACATTTCAGAAAATTTGCCAATTTTGTTCCTTTATTATGGACCACTTATGAACATTTCTGGAGATACTTTAAAGCTTATGTGTAAAGAAACGCACTAAACAATTAAACACATCTATATTGTAAATTTTGACGACGTGAGAGACAAATCAAAAAATTTACATTTTTGTAATTTTTGAAAAAAACGTGTAGACCAGAATGACGTTTATGTTATCTGATAGAGTAGATTTAGCATTATCCTCGCCAAAAAATTAAAGAAAAAATTTGGAGCCTTTTTTGAGAAAATCATGTTTTAGTAATTTTTTAAAATTGCACGTGTTGCACGCAATATTGTCGGAAAACTACTTTTCGAAACAATGTAAATGATCTTAAACAAACGTCTTACTTTGGAGAACACATTTTTTTTCAAAGAAAAATCTCTATCTTCAATTTTGTAGTCCCAGAAAGACGTCGAAAAAAATTTTAACTTTTGAAATTTTCGAAAATTCAGAGTTATCCGCGAAAATTGGACCTATGCCACCTTAATAAGTGTATTTCCGTCTATTCTTACAAGAAATTTGAAGAAAAAATTTGGAGCCGTTTTTGAGAAAATTTTGAAAATCCCCGGGAGGCTACATGTAAAGTACCCCCAAATTTTACAGAATCTTTTTCAAAATCTCAAAGCTTTGACTAGAACCAGATCGACCGGGGAATATACATTTTGGAAGACATCGTACGTATAGTTTAGGCGCTAGCAGTGTTCACAGACGGACGGACAGACGGACGTTTTCATTTTAATTGGTTTTTCGGTATGAAGGACCCACAAAACAGAGTTTCTGGCTACACCATGTGTTAAGGGATTTTCTTTTCTTAATTTAGCAACTAGTTTTACCCACTTTTTCGTTATCACGGCCCGGCAATTAATTTTTTCCGCCGAAAATTGCCCATTTTTTCGCGCAGCATTACATAACTTTCCCTACACTACGTATATCACTCCGTGTATACGTACGTATACGCGAAAGTAAAAAGTCATATTCTGCGAACTAGATTTGTAGTGTCCCAAAAGAGAATGGCCAATTCTCGGCGGAAAAAAATTAATTGCCGGGCCGTGAAAACGAAAAAGTGGATAAAAACAGTTGCTAAATTAAGAAGAAAAAAAATACCCTAACACGTGGTGTAGCCAGAAACCCCGTTTTCTAGGTCCTTGATACCGAAAAACCAATTGAAAGGAAAACGTCCGCCTGTCCGTCTGTTTTCCGTCTGTGAACACTGCTAGCGCCTAAACCATACGTACGATTTCTTCCAAAACGGATATTTCCCGATCAATCTGATTTTAGTCGAAGCTTTGAGATTTTGAAAAAGAGTCTTCAAAATTTGGGGGTGCTTTACATGTAGCCCCCGGGGATTTTTCAAAATTTACTCGAAAACTGCTCCAAATTTTTTCTTTAAATTTCTTGTATGAATAGATTAAAATACTCTTATTAACATGGCATAGGTCCGATTTTCACGGATAACTCTGAATTTTTGAAAATTGCAAAAGTTTAAAAATTTTTTCGGCGTCCTTCTCCAATTACGAAATTGACGATACAGATTTTTCCTTCAAATAAAATTTGTTCTGCATATTGAATTCTTTCATAAAGGTCATGTAAATTTTTTTCAAAATTTTAGTAGTTTTCGTGCAATATTGCGTGCAATATGTACAATTTTAAAAAATTACAAAAACAAGATTTTCTCAAAAACAGCCGCAAATTTTTTCTTTAAACTTAGCGGCATTTTTTTCACGTTATTATATTTACGAGAACATGTGCTTTAAATGTCAAGTAAAGTTTATCGAAAACACAACCGTTTTCTGTGAAAAGTAGCTCAAAATTTCGCATTTTCAGAAAAGTTCAAACGCCATTTTCTCGTATATGGCTGCAAATTGTTTCTTCAAACTTTTGTAACGGATAGTGGTAATTACACTCTTTAGTATAGCGTAAAATTTATTTTGAGTTACTTTTTGTTTTTTAAAAATTACATAATTGTAATTTTTTTAAAGATCTCTCACATCTTTGATACGCTTATTACCAGCAATTTGTAAACATTATTATATTTGTGAGTGTAAGTGCTGCAAATAACTTCAAACTAAAGTATTTTGAAATCTCAAACACTTTGTGTGAAATTGAGCTTCAAATGTCGCATTTTTAATAGCGCTAAAGCGCCATTTTCTCTTAAACGGCACATACTTTTTAAAAGAAAATTTCCATTTATGACTAGGTTTTTGTGTTCTTTAATATTCTAAAATTAATGTTTCCGTTCTACCAATATGAAACCGAAAAATTAAGAAAATGACAAAAACATGTACTTTTGGCGGTGATAGATGACAGCTGGCAAGAAAGAGTTTGTGGCAATTCCGAATAGCTAGCGAAGACCCAAGGAAATAGAAAACTAATATGGGAAACTCTTTGCCATTCTGTGGCACCACTAGTTTATTTCTGGGTTAATTTTTCTTTCTGAACAAAAGTATTTTTTGGGAAGTAATAAACAATTTACATGTTTCTGAAGTGATTCTATGCTTCTGCAATGAAAATATTTCAACCCAAATTTTGGTTCCTTTTGGGGCTCAGCCTTTCGGAACATCCAAGTAATTCTTTTAGTCAAAATATGCTTAAAGCGCCTCTGGAACCTTTTGTATAATGACCTCCTTATGCCCGAGGAAATTTTCAACAATCCTCGATGTATTTAATAGTATAAAATATTTTCAATTAGCATTAATGTAGTACAGATACCTAAGGTAAGTATAATAGATTGAAATTATTTATTTTCAAAGTTATGTTTCAAAAAAATAACGTGGCATAGCCAAACTAATTTTAGCCAATATGATTTTATGTACGGCTTATACTTCTAATAATTCTTTTATTTACAAATTTTCGTGACCTCTCAACAGTTTCAGAAGCTCTAACTTAGACTACCTTGACCTCGTCTTAAAAGTAGGTGTTTAGCTGTTAGAATTTTTAAAGCCACAACACGGAACATCTGCGTTAGCTTCTGCAGCATTGTCAGGCTTCCGTTCCTCCGCTAGTTCGAGACGTCAAGACATCACGTTGCTGAGACACCTGTTGAATGCAAAACCAGTTCTCGTCTCGGAATGAAAAATTCAGACACACTACTTTTGGCTGTCGAAAATCTCACACTGTCCTCGCCGTTTCAGCCTGTTATCTCCGATGCCACATGCATGAAACTTCGAGAAAAACTGAACACGAGGTACCTGATGATAATTTTCAAAAGCTATTATTTTGAATCAACATTAGATTCAAACACTTAATTCATCTCCATTTCTCTTGGGAGGATATTGTGTTAAGGTAGCAACCATTTTTGGTACAGTGTATCTTATGTTACCAATATAATTTTTTGTTTCGCCTTAGTCATCATTAGAGACCGGAAGAATATGTAGTATAAAACGTCAAAGTATGTACATAAATATGTAATGAAAATAGTAAGAATATGTAATAAATATGTAAAATCGGATATAATATGTAATATCATAATTCTCTAATTAAAAACCATTTTCATAGCAAGAAATTACATTTAGAAAAACTATTCACTTTATATCATACAATTTTCTCGTCAGTAGTAATAGCTTAATCTATTGTAATCCAGGACAGTAGTTTAGCAGCCAGACTATTCGCAATAGAAGCCATCGCACAAACTGGCGAGAGCTACGACCAGCAAAAATACACTGAAGCATCTTCATGGAAGTGTTACACGTCAGTGATCGCAAATTTTTCTCGGAAATTAAGGTTAGAGATAACAAAACGTGGTGTTAATAATGCTTTGGACACCTAAATTTCCCCAATCACGTACGAAAAATGCTAATTTTTTTTTAAAAAATCGGTCTTTTCATAACAAAATATGGAATTAAATAGAAGAAAATAGATAAAATTAGAAAATATATTGTGAAAACAGCAAAATATATAAAATATGTAATATAGTACTAAATATGTAAAACTGTGTAACGAAAAAATTTGATATTGTGTTAGAAGGGCTATGATTCGCCAAGATTACAATTTTGAGAACGGAAAATAGAAAGACGAAAAATACGTAATTACATAAAAATCCGGTCTGTAGTCATCATAGAGTTGAATGGAAGTTATAGTTCTCAGCAATCAGTTCATTTACCGTTTTTAATACGATTTAAATTTTAAAATCTACTTGCAAATCGGTGTTTTCTGTATCAACGTCTCATCGATCTTAATTCTCTGATTTACTTTTTATAATTACCACTTTTCTACAGACTTAATTACAGAGATATAATTATTAACGCTGAACAATTTTAACACGCAATATATTTTTTCGGAATCTGATTTCAAAATTATGTGAAAACCTGCAAAAACGCAACTTCTTTTACTTCCCGCCTTCTACCTACTTACGTAATAAAGATGAAGTTTCGTAATGTTATACCAAAAACTCGTTTTGGGTTCCTGATACCAAAAAGCTGGATAATTCTGGTTCGTTAATGTAGTCTGTTACTTCTAAACACGTTCTGAACTCACAATCCATGTTATGTGGGTTTTTAATACTTAATAATTTGTTTAGGGCAATACGTTGGGCTGTCCTTGCGAGGACAACACCAGTGTCTATACTGTCGTCCCTTTTTTTCGAAATTCGATATTTCACGATCGACCTAGCCGAACACGAGACACGAGAATTTGAAGTGAATATTTGCATTTTGGGGGCACACGAAATCTCAAGATTATTTTAATTTTTTCTCAAATGTAGCTGCAATTTTTACTGCGATTTTTCAGCAGAAAAATTCAACATGCCATGTCTGCCCCACAAGCCCTTCCCGCCTTCCCATCCAGCCTATTTCCACCAGGATGGGTGGCTCAGGGCATCAACTTGATGTCACTTCAGTGCCTCTGACCGGGAGGTCCTCTCCCGACGGCGGCAGGATTTTCAACACTAGCTTGTCAGCTAGGTAGACTTCAGTCCCTGTCTAGAGGAGACTTCTAGCGGCCGGTTTCTGTGATCGGTAGTTTTCCGTAGTTTCTATGAACACCAGGCGAATGACGGAGGAGTACCCTTACAAACGGACCACGGACCGCGGGCGATCATACTTCCTCTTCTTTGTCCTATCCTCACCCCTTACGCACACCAACATGCACTACACTACCACACATGCCGGGAGACCAGTCGGGAGCCTAGAGCTTTCTCGACTGTGGCAGTACCGCGCTGGTGGAAGATACCTGATTAGGGAAAACCTCGCTAGTCGACGGTAGATCGGCCCCGGATCTCACCATCCAGGGGAAGATGTCTGTAACCTCTCGCGATAAAACATCCACTACACTTAGGAGATTTACGACCTCGTTAGTTCACGCGCCCGGGATCAACTAACAAACAATCAATCCAGCCTCTTCCGCTCTGCACGTATCTCTCACTCATTAGGCTGCGTGCGTCCTGCCGCGCGCCCTATCGAGCTGCCATGGCCGTTCCGCCAAGACGCCTTTTTCTGTGAACAACGCTAGCGACTAAACCGTGCGGCCGATTCTTTTCCTTAATTGATATTCCTAGGTCGATCTAAATGATCTCGCGGCCCCTTGAATTTGAAACCGATATTTTAATTTTGGAGGGTACTTTACATGAAGCACCCGGGGTCATTTTCAATATTTAAAAAACAAAAATTGTGACAATTTTGACTAAATGTTGTTGTTGGATAGTCTGGAGGTCACTTAAGAGAATTCCATAGTTCTCATGTTCATCTTCAAAGAAGGTCATGTTCAATTCTTCAAAAACATAAGTAATTTTTTCGAAAAATTGTGTCAAACATAGACAATATTTTATTTTCTTTAAACCATTTTTCCTTAAAAATCGTACAACGTTTTTTCATTAAATTGGGACCTGAGATAGCATAAAAGAAGCTTAAGGGAATGGTGCAGGCTTCATGTTCGTTGAAATGCCTGATTTTGCAAACATTTTTTAAAATTTAATACAAAATTGTCGTCTTTCTACAACTACAATTGTGAAGACACGATTGTTTTTCTTAATGAAATATGCTCATCAAAAACAGATCTTCAAATAAGGTCATGTTGAATTTTTTGAAAATATGAGTAGTTTTTCTATAATTTCCTGGCGAATATAATAGCCCGCTCGGAATTGACTGCGCTTTGTTTTCGTTGTTTTCTTACAACAATTTTAAAAATAAAATTTTTTCACAATTAAATGTACTTATCAAAATTACATTTTCAAAGAAGGTCATGCTTAATTTTTTCAAAATAAGAATAGTTTTTTATAATTTTGTGACAAACATAATAGCCCACTGTAAATTTACTGCGCTTCGGACAGCTGGATGAGTCGTATATTAGAATTTGCAATTTTTTTATATTATGTCTTTGGTCGTTTCTTACATTCGACCTTGTGTTATACATTTACACATTAATATTTAAAAAAATTATTTCTTTTCAAATACTGGAAATAAAAATTGTTAGCTCTTTAAGGGAGTGTCCACAATGCAGGAAATGCAAAAATTGAATTCCGTTACGCTTTCGCGAATTTCTGTGAATTACGTGTCATTTTTGTGACTTGATATAGCTGTATGGTATCAGGCTTCTTTTTCCAATACAAGTTTACAAACCTTTTGTATTATATTTTTATGCAGTTGTGGAATTCACATAGTTTTGACAACACTGCGAAGGAAACAGTGAGTTGTTCGCACTGTATAAGATATATAGGTGGGTTCACTCCCAGTCTAAAACTGAAGCTTATGTGAGGCTAGTTCTCGCATATAAGTGCTGCGATCTTCGGGACTCATTTGGGCAAGGTCGTGATTGGTCGTGTAATGTGTATCAACCACAGTTTAAGATGTCATCTTAAGATGTATATCTTACACCGCGACTCAAAGCGATCGTGCGCACCGTACGGACAAGCGACGAACTAGTCTCAAACTGGCTTCAGAAAATTTGCCCCAAAGGCGGCTAGTTAACACATCTGTATATCTCGTACCGTGGTTGATTGCTTCTTGGTTGAATTTCACCTTTTTTTAAAAATTGCTAAGATGTTAGTAGGGCAGAATGTGCAATATTTCAATTCTACGTAGCTGCGTCTAATAATACGGGAAGTCTGTGTTGTTGTAGCACCACTAGTTACTTTCTTTATACCGCATACGTAGTATTGAAAAAGTTACGTAATGCTCCAGCAAAAACGGTGATTTTTCGCCAGCAAAATTCGTCTTGTAGATCCCAGATTCTTGTTTTATATGTAGTAGGCCTTACTTCCTGCAACACGTTGTGTAGTCAGAATTCACGTTTTATAGATCCTTTTATACCGAGAAATTTTATTACAGCAAGACGTCTATCCATCGGTCTATCAGTCTGTGAACGCTAGCGGTTTACCCGTAAGCAGGATTTTCATCAAAATTGATATTCCTCAATCGACCGGGCTGATGAGCTCACCTGACTGATCCTATTCCACATCAAATTTCCATTGTCGAGCAACACAGCTCCTACACGGCCATCCTGCACATTCTTGGCTCCATGTCCAATTTTCTAAATCCTATACCGACATTTCATATCTCAAAAAAAACTCCGCCTACTAATTCGGCATGGTTTTTGTAACTGTTAGACCCTTGCTTCATATACTTGGTACACACAAGTTACTTTTCATACTTGAATAAAAATTTCTCTATTCGCACATCTACGGCCTGACACGACTGTCTTTCACTTCTTTTTTCTACCATCACCAACATTCGCCTGCCACTTTCTCCTGTTTTGTCCAAATGATTTCCAAAATATTCTTTGTTCGTCATCCTGTGTAGATCTATTTGTCATACCATCCTTTTGTATTGTAATTGTCTTTGTATCTACCGATCCTAAATACATCAATTGTATTCAATTACGCATTTAATTCTGCTCTCTTACTTCTTTTACTCTGAAATCACGTAATACGTTTCCCAATTTCAATGAAATAATTTCAAACTATTTTATTAACCCCGTAGTTGCATCAACAATTTTTCGTCATTTATTTTGTTGGCTTCAACCATTTTATATATTCTATTCGTGACTCATTCGTTGCTCATTCATGTCACTTTTTTTGTAAAAAAATATTTTACTTATTTTGCCACTTAAACGTCTCATCTTACTATTAATTCGAGAACGTGCGTGCTGTTGTAGCACCAATGGTTTTATTTAAACCAAAAAGCAGTTAAATGAGGAAAAGTGTAATTTAGACATATTTTCTTGATCTCAGGGATCACTACCTTAACTCATACACTATGTTAAATTTAATTATTATTACAGGTGGGAAAGAACATTTTGGTTAGAATTGATAAAAAAGGAGGTGCTATATAATTAGAAGTATTTTCAAAGCAAATGAGCTACAGATTTTGACTATTAAACCTGATTGAGAAGAATTAGACTTACCGCCGCGAAAATATGGATTGATTGATTAGTGTTTCCGGGCGCGTCAACTGCTAAGGTCATTAGTTCCGTAAGTGTAGTGTGTTTTATCCCGGGAGGAGGAGGTGGTGGTGATCTTGCCGCGCTGGATAGAGATCCGGTGCCAACACACACGCCATTTTGCGGGGTTGTCCGTAAAACAGGTATCTCCCATCAACGGGACACCTCCGGGACAAACTCTCAGCCCCCGACATGTGCGGTAGTATAGTGCATGTTAGTGTGTGTGTGTGTAAGGGGAGATGATAGGACAAGGAAGAGGAAAGAAAGATGGCGCGTCGCACGGTGGTCTGAACGGGGTCAATACGCGCGCATAGGATGTTAAGTTAAATAACTATTTAATTAGCGACTTTAAAACAGTTTTGGGGGTGCGAAACTAAAGAAGCATGTTCTAGGAACAAAATAATAATACTCCATTTAATTTTTATTGTTTATTTATTTATTTATATTACTAACAATTCTGGTCTGTATCTTATATTAATAAACGTGAATAAAAGCTTTATTTACTTGTTCAAAGCAAAGGATCGTATAAGCACCTTGTCAGGTTACTAAATTAACTAGTGGTGCTACAACAGCACATACTTTCTCGCATCATTTTTTTTTCTTTCTTAGAAAATTCAGCAAGCTCAACGAAAGTGAGGTCTGTGCCATTTTTTGTAGAATTACTATCATTGAAAAAAAACTTAAAAACAAGATTTTGAGCGGTTTTTGAGAATATTGTTTAATAAATTGCATAAATTTTAAGCGCAAATTGAGCAAAACTTACTTTAAAAAAGTGCATGACCTATTTTAAAGAGCTGATTTCTTAGAAAAGACTTTGTTTAAGGGAAATCTATTCATCTTCCATTCAGAATTTTTTTAAGTGTTAAAATTTTGATATTTTCGACAACACAGAGTTCGCCAAAAATGAGACTAGCCCCCAAGGCTATGTAGGTAGATGGTTCACTAATGCATGTCAATATTTTGAAAAAATACCCACTGCCCATTACCCATTACTACCCAGAATGATTCTGTTCGCATAGCGCTCGCCCATTGTTGCGTGTTCGTGCCGGCACAGGAGCCGTTGCAGACCTCTGGTAGCAACGATTTTTTAGTACTTTTAGTGCTATTCAATTGTTATGTTGCTAAATTATACTACTAGAGCGCTCCTAAAGCGCCAAACGGCTCCTAAAGCGCCACGCAAGTGTGATTAGTTGAATTTTTGTAAATACCAATCAAAAATGGCGCGTTCTTTCCAACTCACCATTGAGAATATAAACGCTTGCTGTATTGAAATAGGACATGGGGGGCGGATGATTCAAACAAAACACTATTTATACACCTCCACTTAATGAAGTATATTAATTTCACGGAGTGATTGTTAGTTGTTAGTAGGTATTGCTTCCGATTATCACGTAGCTCACGGAAATGGCAGATTCTTTCTGTTTCTTTCACCGTGTTTACTTAGAGCGATCGCCTTTGGAAATATTCGGTCCGAGGCGGATGTTGTCAACGAAGAATTGTTAAAAAATGTTTACTTAATAAAAATCATTGATTTTACAGATGTATGATTATTTGTTTTTTAATATTATCGCTTTTTAAAGATTACTTACTGCAAGTTTCAATTCTGCAAATCGCCATTTTATATCTATGAATTTTCTGATAAACAATTGAATATGACATAAAGAATCATAAATATCATTTATAATAATATTAAAAGTTATATGCAATGAATTATAATTGCAAATGTTAAGCAGATAATACGTTTTCTACGAATAAACCTGCTAGGTGTTGAATCGCCTGCTAAGGTACTCTCTTTTTAAACGATCTTTGTAACTTTAAACGGACACCATTTTGAAAGGGGCGGGCAGGGGCGGCTGATCTCAACGGGAAAACGATTAATAATGTTCATTTTATAACATATATCAATATTGAGGATGTGTTTTTTGGTGTTTTTTTGTAATCTCTATTGAAAGTTTACGTAGTTTAAACAATATTAAGTTTTTGCATACTTTCATTCAATATGGCGTAATTACGTGAAAAAGAAAAATAAGTGACATTTCAAAACGTGTAATGTATTTAGAAAGGTGTTTGTAATCACATATAATTTACGGAATTTGAAAAGTTAATTAGGAAAGAAGTTATTGGCAATGAAATGTGGGAATATTTTCACTGCAAAAGTGAATGAATTTTTCCTCGGCTGAATCGATGGACTTTGAAGACGTCTTATGGATGCATTAATTGTTATGAAGTAATAATTCTTTTATTTTCTAGTAATTTGAAGTATTTGGAATTCATATCGATCAATAAAAAATTGTTTTTCACAAATTTTCTTTTTTTGCTTATGCGCGCGTTTCGGCCCTGTTCAGACCACCGTGCGTCGTCTGTAACTTGTTTCGTTGGCATTCGTCTGATGTTGATGGGAGAAACCACGGGAAACTACCGATGAGAGCAGCCGGCCGCTAAGTTTCCTTCTCCAGACAGCGACTGAATTCCGCCTAGCTGACAAGCTGTTGTCGAAAATCCTGTTGCCGTCGGGAGTGGAACCCTATTACCTTCCGGTCAGAGGCCCTGCAGTGACATCAATAGACGCCCTGAGCCACCTCAGCCGACGCGACACTGTAATTGACTGATTGATCCGTGTTCCCGGGAGCGTCATCTACTTGGGTCATTAGTCCCGTAAGTGTAGTGCGAGTTTTTTTCTCGGGAGATGGCGATGTTTTTTACCCGCTGGATGGCGAGATCTGGTGCCGGCCTACCGTCGACTAGCGGGGTTTTCCACTCAACTAGGTATCTCCCACCTGCCGGGCACCGCCCCGGCTGGGAAAAACTCTAAGCTCCCGACCGATCTTACGTCATGTTTGGTAATGTAGTGCATGCAAGTATAAGTAAGGGGTGATGGTAGGATAAAGAAGAGAAAGGAAATATCGCGCATAGTCCGTGGCCCATTTGATAGAGTATTGCTCCGGCATTCGCCTGGTGTTGATGGGAGAAACCACGGGAAACTCCCAATGAGATGCTAGAATTCTCCTCCAGACAGCGACTGAATTCGCCCTAGCGAGACTGTGCAGAAGGCTTATTGGAATGCCTCCGGAGAGCGCGGGCAGAGCGGCAGCGGGCGAGCGGCGCGTGCGTCAGACGTCGCCCAAGAGAAGGCCCGCGCGCGCGCTCGCGCCTTCATTCACATTTATAACGCCTTATCGCGCGGACGCGACGCGACGCGACGCGACGCGCGGCGACGGAGCCTGCCGGCGGCGCTGGGCGCGCGCCAGGGCGGCCTCCAAGGGCACCGCCGAAGGGCGCGGCCCCAGCCACTAGCCGCATGCGAAGGCTTCCATTTCTTAACAACGTGGCCGTACACCTACAAAATAGGACAACTTCGCAAAAGTGGATGTTCACGAAAATGCACCTAAAATGAATATAAAGGTTCGGGGGGTTGTACAAAGGAAAACGGATAATATGCTTTATTTTGGGTTAACGTATTGCTGATGAAAAGTACTATATTTATTCCTTGGTATTGATTTGTGGTAGAGAGGGATTATAAATAATTTCATGTTAGCTTTTAATAAAACGAACTAGTAGATATATCACAAATGTTGAAAAATGTCCACTCTCGAACCATTCTACCTTACTGCTACTGGTTGAAATTGTGACACTGAATTGTTTGACTGAACAGGTGATAACCTTGATTAGCCAAATACTACTATTCAACTATGTAAAAGAATGTAAAGGTCTGAATATTTTTCTTCTAAGGCCCAAATCTGCTTGAATTTAGTGCAATGTATTGAATATTTTCTAAGGTTTTGAGTGTTCGTGTTAATTAGTAGGAAAGAAAATGTTTTACCTTATATTTTTTCCTATATCCTAAGATTAGCCAGAAATTTGCAGTAGGGTCTCGAATTTTGTCTCCAATGTTTGAGTGGTCGTGTCTGTTAACCCATAAGAACACTTTTTTTTTGTTTTATTTAGTTCAACTCTGAATTCTGGTATATAAGCTCCGTTGTTTTTCGTAGTCTCAAATTAGCCCTGAGATTTGGTTATGACGGATTTTTTTTTTACCTTTTTGAGTACTGTACTTGAGATCAGTAGTTTTGAGTTGGGCCTGTTACCTGTTTTACTTTGCACAGCTGTAAATTTTGAAATATAAAGCACAAAATATTTGTTTCCCTTGAGCCTAAAATTAACCTTAAATTTTGTGCACGCTTTTTTTTCTGACGTTGTTTCTCCTCATACAAGTATTATCCTGTAAAGCTTATTACCTGTTTTACTTTGCACAATTTTCAACTACAGGTTAATCTTATCCATAAATGTTGGGTAGTTTGTCGTATTTTTCGGAAAGTTTTGAGTTTTCGTGGTTGTTAGGACATTAGAACAAATGATATCTGTTTTGCTTTGAAAACTGTGAATTTTGGAATACAAAGACCGGATTTTTTTCAAGTTAGCCTTAATTTTGGGATAGGATGTCGTGTTTTTCTTATGTGCTGCTTTTTGTGCTGTGTATATTAGCCCATAAGAAAGTTTATTACCTGTTTTACTTTGTGTAACCCTGAGCTTTGGAGTACATATGCGCAATATTTTTCACACGGCCTGGAATTAGCCTTAAATTTTGGATAGAGTGTAGATTTTTTTCTCGCGCGCTTCATTTTTCGCGTATATTAGCCTATAAGGAAACATTTCACCTGTTTTAATTTGTAGAAATTTTTTACTTGTAGCCTAAAATTGGCCTTAAATTTTGAGTTGAGTGTCGTATTTTCTCTGACATTTACGAGTTTTCGAATATACTAGCTCATAAGATCGTATTTTATCTGTTTTACTTTGCACAACGCCGAATTTTGGAAAATAAAGATTAAAATAATATTTTTCCTGGAGCCGCAAATCAGTCTTAAATTTTGGGTATGATGTCTGATTTTTTCGACGCTTTTGAGAATCGGTCTATATTAACTCATAAGAACGGTTGACCAGCAACCCTGATTTTTGAAAAATACGAGCTGGAACAATTATTTTGTTACAATCTTTAAATAATCTTGTGGTAAATGGTAGATGCATTTTCGTTAACTTTAAGAAATGCAACATTGAATTTTCTTGTTGGAATTTTGGAAAAAAAGCTATATCATCAAATTTGGGAAAATGGGGCACGTAATTGTAGATATTGTTCCTTTGTCTTCGATTTTTTGGCGCTGCTAGCTTTCTAGGACTGGGGAGCGAGTGAACGGGTGGGCGAGCCAACGGACAGACGGACGGACAAATGAAAAGGAAGGCGAGCGAACAAACAGACGAACGAGGTGGCGGACAAAAGAACGAACGGCAGAATAGGCGAACAAAAGAACGGACGGCGAGGTAATTCACGAACGAAAGAGCTAGCGAACCAACGGACGAACGCGTCGAATATCCATCGCGAAGACTATGATTGACTAATGACTATTCCCTATACTTCAGTACTGAGACTGGCACCGAGGATGGTCAATGCGTATGTTCCATAGATGATACTGATGAAGATGTAGAATGAGAGGCAGGGGAACCCGGTGTACATTAAAATAACCTCTCGGAATACCAATTTGATTCAGAAATTCCATAAAATTATTAACCTATATCCCTTTATTAATAGAAAATCTTCGTTAAAAATTGAATTTCAAATATTATTTAAATCAATAATATTAACTAATGCGTGCCAAATTCGGATCAATACTGCAGCTACAACAATAGCGAAATTACAAGTTGTCCAAAATAAATGCCTTATTAATTAAAATAAATGCCTTAAATGCCGAAATAAACTTTTTTCCTCTAACTCAAAAATTTAATTTATGCCGTTATGTTGTGATCCCTAGCAGAATCAAATCCAAATTTCCGAAAGACAAATTGCGTCCACCTTAAATATTAGTAGTAATATTATTCATACCCAGAAATATAATTTAATTAAAATCATTTTTTTAAATATTAAATAATTATCTTAAACTACAAATATTAGAGAAGGTGTAAATGAGTAAACAAGTAGCGATGGTGCCAAAACCTTATTGTCAGTAGTCAAAAATTGTATTCAAGGTCTTGAAAGACCTTCTGGCCGAATAACAAATAAAGAAAGAAAGGAGAGAAATTGCATATGCATCGCCGGGATTTTGAGCCATGGTGTCCTCAGCGAGAAGCTCTCGCGCTTAATGCCCACCAACGGTCTTGCGAGGGCGCGTGGACTTGCTAACGGGAGGACGGCGTGCGAGTACTGAATGGACGGACGGGGAGGATTTATTTACTATTCACACTTCATTTTCTTATGACAATCAAGTGTTTACTTATGTAAACAAAGCACCAGAATTCGTGGGTGAGATTTGGGAATACCAAGTCTTCAACTACTCACAATAATACTTATAAATCAAAATAGGAAAATGACAAGGATGCAAGCGAGTGAATGGAAGAAGGATCGCTTGAGCGAGCGGCAGCGGTCACGTGACTTGCGCGGATGGGAACGAGTCTTCTCGTCCGTGTGGGCGACGCCGCGTTCCGTTGTAGGCAGCGTTGCAGACCCATTGGTCGTCATGCCCTAGCCTTCTTCAGGGCTGAAACGACGACGCAACTCCCAGCCTCACGACGTCGCGCGGGCGATCCACAGAATTGTAATATACTTTTTCAAGATGGAGAACCGCAAAGGTAATGCGGCAAGTCCTGCAGCGAGGGGTGCTGTGATCCTTGTATTGACGTAATTTCCTGTGATCCTTGTATTGACGGACTCCTTCATATTACACGAGGCTTCGTCCCTTACGACGAATGTGTACGTGTCTTAACCTTTATGCCATTTTCGCTTCAAAAACATCAAACGAATTCGACATAAATTTTCAATAGTCATGGAAACAACGGGATATACAGTATCTATACAATACTCTACTATACGGCAGTGGCTTGATGGTAGCTTTTAATTCTCCTAAGTTGAAAAATGTTGGGTATAAACTAACGTTGTTTGAGACTCGGAGATTGTGTGTAGTTTGATGGTTGATGATTGGCTTACTTGTCACATTCTTATCCTAACAATTAATAGTATTTTGTAGTGACATTGGTGGCTACATTCAAAGACATTGAGTTTAATTTTCTTTAGAAATAAAAACATCTGTTATGTAATTTTATAATAAAATAAGTTATCTTGTATTATGTTTCTATCAAGTAGACCTTCAGAGAGCAAATCTCAACTCGTGAGATACACAATATGCAATAAAAGATTTCCGACATTGTCGGTTGTTTGTAGTTTTACATAATTTTTCATTGGTAAGAAACGTTAAATTCATATTTTGCAAGATACATTATTCCTTATTGACGATAAAATTAGCGAGTTTGAATTTCGATTGTTGCAAAAATTCTCTATTGACTCTGACCTCGGAAGCTGTGACTTTTGGAATTGATACATTCCCTTTGCTCTTTCCTACACGGTATATCGAACCCTCGTGTCTAAATCTCTGGATAATTTGATTGCTTTCTTTTCACATTTCAGTACAGTCAGTCCCAGACAGGACATGACGACACATGAAAAACAAACCAACCGTAACGTGAGTAACTAACGAAATGTAGACACTGATATTCTAAAATAACAAAATATCAAATACAAAATATTCGTGTAGGCGAAAAAGGGTTAAAATTATCTTGTACGTAACGTATTAACATACCATTTTCACGATCTAAACTCGTGGGTTCCGGCTCTGAATTTCAGTCTGAAAATTAAACTTTATACCTTCCAGTGCCTTCTTTTTTCCTTTTGTTATTACGTGCGTCACAAATTGTCTATCTCTGTGAATAGCATGGTGTTGTCACAAGATAAATGACAGCAGGTGCAATTGTGCTGCAGGAATTTGCACCTCTGTCTGGAAGTCTTACTGACATCAAAACATACAAGCATATCTTTGTTGTCGTCTTAACAATAATCGTCCAAACCAACTTTTCTGCTATTTTTGTTATTGTTATGTTGGCTGCAGTTCTCCTGTGGCAATATCTCGGTGACGGTCTCGGTCGATTCCTTGTGCGCCGCGGACGCAAAGATTTGTGAGAAACTGTGCGACAAGAGGACATGCAAGGTTTTTCCCACACTCCCAAATTCTCCCGGAGGCGAGTCAGATCTAAGCTTTCCTTTCCTAACTCAAAGTTTTTCAATCGCCTCTAGTTAAAACGCTCCAAAGGAATTCATCGATGAAATACAATCATTTTAGTTTCAAAAACCTTTTCTTTCATCATAAGTTGAGAAGCACTGATTTACATTCCCAATTTGAAAAAAGTGTCGTTTGTTAAACTTACCAATTTAATGAAACACGCATTTTTAAAAAAGTTCCTCTATCAATGCTTTTTATATAAGTTTCGTTTTCTGAAGGTAGACGAGCCAGGCAACTTTATCGTTGTCAAAATGTTTTTACAATAAGAATTCGCATAGCACACACAAATATTGTCAACACGAAACTCCTCGCCGCCGGAGGCTCCGGGCTGAGACAGTAATGAACATGAGCTTAAACATGAGCGTGTGGTCACCGTATGAATCAGCAGGATCTGATCTTTAGTTCTTTATTTGTTTGCGTGAATGTGTGGCAGTACGTCTAGGCCAAAGGCACTCCAGGAAGGAGACCCCCTGTCCTGAAAACTCAAACACTAAACTAAATAATCGATGTAAAATAACGTCTAAATTCGAAATAATAATTGTAAATAATTATTTATATTAATACTCCATACAATAAAAAATGTCTTAAATACTCTTTGCAAGAGGTTTCTTGATCTCTCATTTTGCTGTACGAGAAAAGAGGTGGGGATGATTGTCAACCACTTGTTTCTCTGCAGGATTGTCAGGTGTTGGACAAGTAAGTCTGTCGTGTCTGAATATAGATTCCATTACGCGAATCATTATTTTTGTAATCGAATATAATAAAACGCTCGTTACTAACTTTTATTCATGAATCAAATATTTACTGTAAAGGAGATAGGACTAATATTTTGGAACATGAGAAAACTCATGCAAACTGCAAGTGTTCAAGGAGGTTGTTAAAAATGGAAGTTGAATATTTGTGCCCCCACCCTTAGATCGGTTAAGAATGAGAAAAATGCTGGACAAAATGTCTGTGAATGTCACTCGATTCAAAGAATGTTTTGTAAAATAATAATAATTATTATAATAATAAAACATTAATTATAATTATCATTTAAAAAATAGGTTTAAATTGATGGATAGTTTTCTCTACTGGATGCCTGTTTAATATTCTTAAAATTGTGGGACACAAAATTTCGAGTCAAATCATTGGAAAGTAAGAATGCTGCGTTGAAAAGGCTAAAAAAGCAGGATTGCCTCTCTCAACTACCCCTGTTTGAATATCAATACCTAGGTTGCATCCACATGGGTGAGTCGCTGCTTGGAAGAGAATTCTAGCGGCCAGCTTACGGTGTAAGATATTTTGGTGTGTCAACTAGCCGCCTTTGAGGCAAATTTTCTGATGCCAGTTTGAGGCTAGTTCCTCGCTTGTCCGTACGGTGCGCACGATCGGTTTGGGTCACGGTGTAAGAAATACAGCTTAAGATGACATCTTAAACTGGGGCTGTTACACAGTTTTACAAAACATTTCCTAGCCATTTTCGTAACCGTTCGTTTTGGACTTTACCAATTCCACCGCGAAGCGACAAATCACCGACTTGAAATTAGAAATCAGGTGGCCATAGAGCTGTCGAATGGATCACGAGACCCAAAGATCGTAGCGCTTATATACGAGAACTGTGAGAACTAGCCTCACATAAGCTTCAATTTTAGACTGGGAGTTACACCTATATAAATTACACCGTGGGCCGGCTGCTCTGATTGGTAGTTTTCCGTGGTTTGTCAGATCAACGCCAGGCGCACGCCGGAGCAGTACCCTGACAAACGGGCCATGGACCGCGCGCGATCTTTCCTTCCTCTTCCTTGTGCTATCCTCCCTTTACACACACACTTCCACTAACCTGCAATTTCGGGACTAATGACCTTAGTATTTTGCGCGCCGGGAATCACAAAAGGCGCTGCGGCGTGCTGTGCGCAGGGCCGCTGCACGTGGGCCAGCCTGGAGGGCCGCACCGTGACGCTGGGCGACGTGCCGCTGCTCAGCCTGTCGGAGCTGGAGCGGCGCGTGCTCTGCAAGGTGGCGCTGGCCAAGCTGCAGGAGATCAACCTGGGCGTCAACGTGCGCATTCCTACGGGTGAGCGCATACTCATTACATTGCATGACTTTGCAATATGAAGAAACCGCGGGTTTAGTTCCTAAGGCCAATCAGGCCCCTGGCGGTTTAGCGCATTGGTCAGCGAACTTCCTTTCCATGACGCGACCTCGGGTTCGATTCCCGATCGGGCAGGACTATAGTGTGCGTTTTCCTTGCTATGTCCCAGTATATGTTGCTGTGTGACGATGAAAAAATTTACTTCTCAGGTTGAGAAGACCCTTATACGGCGTGGGGATGTCTACGTGCTAACCACACGTACCCCCTTAATTCATGGCCGCGAGGCAGGGACGCAGCTGGTAGGTCATGGCCCGTACACGGGTCAGCGCGCCAAGTACAAACAAAAGAAGACCAATTAGGAACTATGGAATCTTTTTTGTCCTACAAAAACCTAAAAGTAGAGTAATTGCACCGGTATAATTGAAGGTCTAGGGGCACCTAGAAGATAAGCCACGCCAGCTAAAACAAGCCTCCCGCTTATTGTATATGATAATATCTCGATTTTGGTGGAAGTGACTTTTAACTGTCCCAAGCCTTTCGTAGATATACACAAGACATATATAGGAACAAGATGAGCACCACTTTCACCAAACCTGAGATTTGATTTGACCATTTACGAAAAGCAGTACGCTTGCTGTGGCTGGTTTATCTTGTAGTCCTTTAACTAAAGCCTGAAGAATAATCTCAAAAGCGTTTTTAAATAGAATATCTTGTTCAAGCTGAAATATTTTAAACAAAATTTTCGATTACCCTGTTTGCCTTCTGCATCAAATAAGAAAGAGATTAATGGTGTATTTTTCCATATCGAAACTAAGTGTCAAGTCTTGAAATATGAAGATTATTATATGCGAATATAATTATTATGAATGAAAAAGTCATAACCACTGCAGCATTTACGTCTCATCTGTTTCCTTATAATTTATACGTGTTTCTATAATGCCCCTTTGAGAAATTATCTAGCATAGTTTGTCTTTTTATGATCCCAATTTCCACGCCTTATTCAGAAGTTTTTATCTTCTGAATCTAAAGAGTGTGAATGTTTGAAGACTACACATCATAAAACTAGCATTTCTACTGCAAAATGCACTTTCGCCATAACCCATTAAACATTCACAGAATAATTCATTTATGTTTAGAAACCTGTTACACTCTTACTACTTTTCAAGAATCTTTTTCAAACGTAGTTTCCAGCGTCTTTATTACAGCATTTTTATAGGTAACCAGGAGTAGATTTTGTAGAAACTAGTGAGGGCGGTAAGAAAAGGGTTTCCAACCCCGCAACACTTCGGTGGACACCTCTCTTTAAATTTCGCCAACAATCTGTTCGTATTACTAGAGATTCTCACACCCTGACAAGTACACAATAAATAACAACGTTGTTCTTCTTTTGTGTAAAAAAGTTTTACGATTCCCTGCAATTTTCTCGAAAATGAATAAGGGCCAATTTACGAGCAGAGTGATTAAATGAACAAAGGCCAAATGAGGAAGTTCGTAAAAGACCACAGAAATTTATGTCTGTTTACATTGCGAAGTCGATACGCAGTTATTTCTTGTCCACACATGCCGGGAGACCGATCGGGAGCATAGAGCTTGCCCCGGCTGGGGTGGTGGTTCGAGATACCTGTTTGGGGAAAACCCTGGTAGCTGATGGTAGGTCGGCACCGGATCTCGCCATCTCTAACAATCAATCAATCCAACCAGGACAGCCTCTAAGCTCCCGACTGGTCTTCTAGACAACTGTGATAATATAATGCTTGTCAGTGTACGTGTAAGGGATGAGGGTAGGGCAAGAAAGTGGAAGGAAAGATCGCGAGAGGTCTGTGTTCTGTTCTTAGGACACTAGTCTACTTGGTATTAATCGGAAAACTTACGGAAAACTAGCGAACAGAGCAGGCAGCAGCTAGAGCTTAATTCAAGGTCTTGTCTTTGTTTTTACACTATTATTTCGCAAATAAGAATATATATAAAATACTTTACAATAGTCAAATGAATATACTCGTAATAAAATATTCAATGTTTAATGTTTCTTTTATTGTATAAAAATATATTACGTGAGGAAATTAAAGATAAGTATACACCCAAAGACTTGTATCAGTATTACTCTCTCATGTCTTCTTCATTTTGACCCTGAAATGGGTTCTCTGAATCGTAATGAACTGTTGGCTATTCCAGTGAATATGTGAGAACTTTTAAGGGATTCATGACTTGCCTATTTATTCTCCTTGTAGGTAAATTTTTGACATTCGATATAAGATAGCAAAAGCTAGTTTTTAGAGGCTATCGCTCTCAACTAATTGTTATTCTGGTACTTTGATTATCGCCCTTGACGTGACGAAATCAGCCCTATGCTTCCTCACATGTGTTGCATTTTCTCGGGAAAGAAAACATGCGAAAGAAATTTACAAGAAGCATACCTACCGAGAAACGAAACGAAATAACCTAATCTCCGCAGGTGTCAACAAATTAAAATTAGTATCCGTGTAAAAGTATAAATATGTAAAAATACCCTATGGATCGTAAAATGACTTAGATTGCAAATAGGAGCATTTTTGTTCTATTCCAAACAATTCCGAATAAAAGTTATACAACTTCACTTCTTCCCTGAATTTTTAGAAAATAAATTCTAAATTTTTAAATGTTTGATTCTCATAAAAGTTACTGTATAACTTCAGTACGTAACAACATGTCATTCTAGGATAAAAATGTTCAAAATGAAGTTGCCCTTGTAAGGGTAACTAGAGCACAACCTTCGCATCGACATCCACACTCGACTGGACACGCGCCGCACCACTTGCTGAGCCTCAAGAGCCCTTTTGCTTCGCGCTTCGTCACACACAGCCTAAGCGAACCTTTAGGAACGAGGCAAGCTTCTCTTTGCAATCCTGTATCCGTATGTCGAGCTTTCAACAACTTTGGTTCTAAGTCAAATTTGAAACCGTGAAAAGTTATTCTAAAACAGGGGATCTTTGATTTCTTGGGTAATTAATGCAGGAAGGGCAGTTTTCAGACACTGAAGTAAAAGGTATGAGACTTCGCAAACCGGCATATGTAATAGAAAACAGTGTTGGATTAAAGAATTCAGAAATCCGGTTTTTATTTATTATAATGTAAATGTATATAACTCCGACATTAATACACAAATTTAGCTTAAGTTCATTACATTTCAGCGTTGAAAAAAGAAAATAAATGTAAAAAGGAAAAGAATACGCTTAAAACAATATTTCTTTTTCACCATCAATGTTACTGCAATAAAGTAAAATCAAATCAGTTATAAAATAGCAAGAACAGTGTTGAATCAGATTACTTAACGTATCGGATAATATATCTAATATTCTCCCTTTCAAATGCTTCATTAACATCAAGACAGAAAATTGTCAATTTTAGATAAAGTATTATAGAATGAAAACGTTCATAAGTTTGTAGCATACATTATTTTTTCATGCGGATTCTACCTATTTTCGGCTTAGAATGAAAAAAACTCATTTTTGTCTCGTAAACCATTGACTCAGTTTTGTCTTGTTCGATCTACGAGCGCAGTGCCTCCAGCAAGTCAGCATTAAGAATTGTTCTGTAGGGCACCTTTCTGCAGAAACGTCAATCCAGGTCCTTTATTACACGATGACTCTATATCAGTCAAAATCTATTTTTCCTCCTGAACGCAAAAACACCGCAAACAGAGTACGGTGCGCAACTTCATCGCAGCCTACAAATCTCTTTTCTGCCACAACATCCATCGATCCAACGGCTCTAAGTGAAGGCGCGAGGCTGCTCCGTCAGAGCGCGCAATGGACATTGACCAAGTTCCTCCGACGACTCGGCGCACGCGGCCTACTCCCTCTCTAGCATTTTCCCAACTCCAACTTTTTCTTCCAAACACAAAGGACGCTAACTGAAGAATTAGTTCTGTTGTCGAGTTATCGAACAATGCGAAAACAACGGGGTTAAAACGTACACCTGACTGTCAATCGAAATGTCTGTCTGTACTTGGCGCGACAGCCCGCGTACCGGCTATAACCTACCAGCAGCGACCCGGTCTCGCGGCCGTGGGTTAAGGGAATACGTGTGGTTAGCACGTGGACATCCCTAAGTCGTATTCTGGTCTTCTTCACCTGAGAAGCGAGTTTTCTCAACGTCACACAGCAACATATACTGCGATATTGCAAGGAAAGCGCACACTATAACCTTCTCCGAACGGGAATCGAACCCGGGGTCGTGTCATGGAAAGCCAGCATGCTGACCAATGAGCTAAATTGCGAGGGCCAATCTGAATGTAGTCAATGTAAAAAAAGCAGGGTTATCAATCAACAACCTGCGCCATTCTCTTAAACGTCCTTCAGACTATCCAATAACAAAATTTAATCAAAATTGTTGGCGCCATTTTCTTTTAAATTTCGAAAATATCCCTGAGGCTTCATGTAAAGCATCTGGATTCATTTACTTTTTCGTTACTTGAGTCCTGTAATAAGAGTTTTTCTAGCCTAAAATTCGCTGTTTTTTCGCGCGGAATTACATAACTTTGTCTTCTAACGAAGTTCCTTCTTAAGCACGAGAAACTAAAAAGGCAGTGATTTGAAGTTCTGCTAGTGATCTTAGTCATGAATGAATGCAGCGTTGCTGAAAAGGCAATTGCGTCCTCCAATTGGGGGTGGTGGTGCTTGCAGAGTCGGTGAGCGGCGCCGCCGTGCAGAAGCCCAAGCGGCGCGCCTACCTGCTCAAGCGGAAGGCGCTCACCACCGGCATCTTCGACACGGGACGCAAGGACGCCGACAAGGACAAGGGTGAGTCCATTCACACTGGAGATGAAAATGAGCAATCTGAATGTTATATAGTAAACCCTCGTCAGCACCAACCCGCTTAACACCAACAAAACTTCGCTCCTGGCAAGGGATTACGCTAATACTGACATTTATAATAATCGGATAACACAAATTTTTATAACGCAAACTCCGATTATTTCGGTTCCTTGGAATTCGTGTTTATGGGGGTTTACAGTGTATACAGGTTGTCCGGGGAGGAAACGTCAAAACTTCGAAAATAAGCTCTTAAGACAATTCTAAGCACACTTTGTCTAATAAACTACATGGATATTCCGAATGGTTAAGCCGCAATAAGCACTCAAAAGTTGGTTTGAAAAAATGCTTTCTAGGCAAAAATGTGCATCATGGAAGCATAGAAACACTCCAGAAACATGTAAATTGTTTATTTTTACAAAAGAAATTAATATATTTGTTCAGAAAGAAAAACTAAGCGAGAAAAAAAAGTACCCATTTTACACAATTTGATTCATTTTTTATTTCTCGCTTAATTTTTCTTTCTGAACAAAATGTTCATTTCTTTTGTAAATAATAAGCAATTTACATATTTCTGAAGTGTTTTTATGCTTCCATGATGCAAATTTTTGCCTAGAAAGCATTTTTTCCAAACCAACTTTTGAGTGCTTATTGCGGCTCAATCATTCGGAATATCCACGTAGTTTATTAGACAAAATATGCTTAGAATTTTGTCTTAAGAGTTTATTTTCGAAGTTTCGACGTTTCCTCCCCGACACCCTGTATAATGTATTTCTGAATGTAATATAGATAAAAATATTATTTTAGACTAATAAACCAGAAAAAAAAATTATTTATTTTTTAGAAAATTAACTTTTTTATTTTTCCGTTTTTAATTTTGTAGTTTTTCTTTAAGATTTCTAAAAACTAGATGATAAATAATAAGCTACTATATTTATTCAAAATAATAGTTTTGACTTACATAACTTGCTTTAACATATTCATATAATGTTAATGGAAGACGTCTCGATCATTCTTGGATGTAACTCATTAGTGAGTGAGTATTTAGTGTTTCCAATCGCGTCAACTACTTTGTTCATTAGCCCCTTTAGTGTAATAGTATCCCACCAGATTGCAGTCTTCCTTCCACGCTGAAATGAGGGGTAGATGTGAAAGAATCATTTCAAAGTTGAAATTCGTTTAAGTAATGTGACCTGTTCCTCCAACAAACACGCATATATACAGTACATAACGCTGAAAATTCGCAGAAGACTGACAATCAAACATTAATCGCTAGCATTTCAACGCTCCACATGTCGAAAATAAGCTATCTCGCGGAAAAGCTCTTATCCCCTGTGTGGGAAACCACTCCAAATCACTCTAGCGGAACGGACGACGTCCAACGGCCGACGACTTCCTCTCTTTCCTCTCCTCGAACTAACCACGCAGATTCGTGGCAGGTTTTCTAGGTATCTTCCGTTTCCCCTGCCTCATCTCCTTCTGTTGACCATCTCTGCAATACACCTCAAAAGCTAAGGTACAGGAAGATGTAACCAAATTCATTTCCCTTCGATGTGTAACAAACGGATGAATAATACTGTCAATAACATGGGTGAGAAGCGTACTTCTACACACAGTATTAGACAGAAAATCATTAATCTTTTCAGGTGATTGCTCAACTATATCTGAGGGGGGTCAAAGACAGAAGAGTTTTTTCCTCTATCTTTGCTTCGGTGAGGAGTTTCTGTTTCATTGTTTAGGACTTTCATTAATATAACTTGTCCTTCCCTAAATTATAGTTTTGTCCCGGGAAATTATTATTGCCATTATGTACAAAGTAAGTGCATCAAGAAAACATTCCTCTTTCATCGACAGGCATAACTTACAATCATTTGGATGTGTCCTTATTTATATTAGGTGGTTGACATTTGAATCCACTATGTATGTGTTCCGTTGAGTGACACAATTATTGTTCATATATTGGTGAGTGACACCATTATTGTTCATCCCAACAATCCATTGTTCTATCATGAACTGCTGAATAGATCGGTGATAACTTTACGTATTCTTTCACACAGTGTAATCTGCGCTGCAATAACGTTCTTGGACCCTGATGTTTATTCTCCCCAAACACGAAATATTCATGAAGCGTTCGATGCGTGAGCGGTGAAGTTTCGTTTGCGACCGTTGAAATATCCTTTTTCGCGGATAAAGACCTCTGCCACCTTAATAAGTGTATTTTACTCTATTCTTTCAAGAAATATAAAGAAAAATTTGAAGCCGTTTTTGAGAAAATTTTGAAAATCCCCGGGAGGCTTCAGGTAAAGTATCCCCAAATTTTACAGAATCTTTTTTAAAATCTTAAAGCTTCGACTAGAACCAGATCGACCGGGGAATATCCATTTTGGAAGAAATCATACGTATGGTTTAGGCGCTAGCAGTGTTCACAGACGGACAGACAGACGTTTTCCTTTCAATTGGTTTTTCAGTGTCAAGGTCCTAGAAAACAGGGTTTCTGGCTGCACGACGTGTTAAGGGATTTTTTTTCTTAATTTAGCAACTGGTTTTATCCACTTTTTTGCTTTCACGGCCCGGCAATGAATTTTTTTCATTGCCATTTAATAGAGCTCCTCTTTCGCAATAGAAAAATATTTAGATGGGAAAGAACACCAAATACGGGCTCGTTCCACAAATAGGTACATTTTAACATTTAAATTCTCTTCTTATAATAATCTCACTCACTCTCTCCCACTGGATAGTATTCTGTTATGAATCCTTGTGTTCATGATACCAAAGAAAGAATAAGTTTTCAAGGGCCGATCATTTCATTTCTTAGGAATGAGTTTTTTTAAAGTGGATAATTCGGATTATAATATCCGGGGTTTTGGAGGTTCGGTTAATAAAAATTCGATTTTTCGAGGTACGGTTAATACAGGTTCGGCTAATGAAATTTCGAGTTAGCAATATTGAAGACCTTGAGGTATAGTGCGATTTTTCTAACTCTGCCTATCAAGGCCCGTGTTCACGATGGAATATGTCACGGTATTTCACGTCTTTCTCAGTCGTGCCGCTAGATATCGCATGATCGCGACCGTATCAAGCAGTGTTAGCGATCAGGCGACATGTATGGGCACGAGCGGGAAATGTCGTGGCCATAGGGGCTCCAGGGGCAGAGTTATAAAAATGGCAGTAGAAGAGCAAGATTCGTTTGAGGGATTCAAGCGAGGGCGTCCTGTCCGTTGAGCCTCGTTGGAGGAACGCGCCTCGTCCGTGGGTTGTGAGGGGCGCGTGAGTGCCCGCACACCGGGCGGCGCGGCGCTGGCGGCGCGGCGCTGGCGGCGCGGCGCTGGCGGCGCGGCGCGGCGTTCGCAGAAGCGGGGGGGCGTATTCCAGCCGCTGGCGTCACGGCGTTTAGAGCCGCTCGGGAGAGGCGGCTGGCGCAGCTCCCGGGGGGCGGGGGGGGGAGGCGGCCAGGTAGGCGCGACCCACGCGCGCGGGAATAGACGCCGCGCACGGCGCCCGACCCACGCGCCGCGTGGCCCAAGCCCACGCGCTCCGAGCGCTTCCGTCGGTGGACGCGACGGAAACGCCTTTCTTTATGTTTCCAATTGAACTCAATTGATGCCTTGTTTGACGTGGCGAGACTCAGGCCATGGGGCCTGCTCTGCCGACTGACCACGCAAATTTCGCTACGCTCCTTTCACCAACTACCGGAAAGAAAGAAGGTATTACTTCGGCAACGGAACAGGCGATTTGAATTGAGCTCAGATGCTTCATTTAGGCTTGTGGATCTTTTACATGGAAGTAAATCTACTAACATGGGACAGCCGGCTTTACTTCCCCTCCGAACTTGTGTATAACAGTCCGATATTCTAACCGTTACACAATCGACGCCGTCAACTTAATAGCCTGACCGCAACTGAAATGATTACATGTAAAAAGTGATATGAGGGAAATATAAATGGATGGAGGTCAGAAGGCACACCTTGACTCAGTTTTTACTTCGAAAATCATATTGTAATCTTTGTTAAAAGCGAAAAGAACAATATAGATATAACACACACGTTATCGAATATAATTTTCGCGAATAACTCTGAATGTTCGAAAATTGCAAAAGTTTAAAAATTTTACGGCGTCTTTCTGGAACTACAAAATTGAAGATATAGATTTTTCCTTCAAATAAAATTTTTTCTTCCTAGTGAGTTCTTTCTTTTAAGTTGTGTACATTTTTTTGAAAATTTTAGTATTTTTCGCACAATATTGCGTACAATATGTGCAATTTTAAAAAATTACAAAAACAAGATTTTCTCCTAAACGGCTTCATAGTTTTTCTTTAAACCTTTGGTAGGGATAGTGGTAAATGTACTCTATAAGATGACATAAAAGCCATGTTGCTCTATTGGTTGGTTTTTTCAAAAATTACAATAATGTAATTTTTTTACTTGTCTCTCACGTCTTTAATATTTACATTATTGGCGATTTTTTCACATTATTATATTTACGAGTATATATGCTTTAAATAATTTCAAGTAAAGTTTCTCGAAAACACAATCGTTTTCTGTAAAAAGTAGCTCAAATTTCGGCATTTTCAGAAATGCTCAAACGCCATTTTCTCGTATATGGCTGCACATTTTTTCTTCAAACTTTTGTAACGGATAGTGATAATTATACTCTTTAGTATACCGTAAATTTTATTTTGAGTTATTTTTTGTTTTTTCAAAAATTACATAATTGTAATTTTTTTGAAAGATCTCTCACATCTTTAATATGCATATTATCCGCAATTTGTAAACATTATTATAATTGTGAGTGTAATTGCTTCAAATAACTAGAAATAAAGTATTTTGAAAACTCAAAAATTTTCTGTGAAAATGAGCTTCAAATTTCGCATTTTTAGTACCGCTAAAACGCAATTTTCTCTTAAACGGCACATAATTTTTAAAAGAAAATTGCCATTTAGGACTAGTTTTTGTGTTCTTTAATATTCTAAAATTAATGTTTCCGTTATACCAATAGGAAAACTAAAAAATAAGAAAATGACAAAAAAATGTACTTTTGGCGGTGATAGATGACAGCTGGCAAGAAAGAGTATGTGGCAATTCCGAATAGCTAGCGAAGACCCAAGGAAATAGAAAACCAATACGGAAAAGTCTCTGCCATTCTGTAGCACCATTAGTTTTTATTTCAACGAGAAATTGTGCACATGCCTCCTTGTATCTAAAGTCTATTTCTTGGGTGTTACATTGTCTTTCAATGGATATTCACGAATATGCAACCATCGCAACACTCGTGTTATGCGTGTCATCTCACTTCTCCTGTGTATTAGAATCTCAAAACCGTGAATTATGAAATAACTCTGAAAATTCTAAGAACACCATCGCCAAAAAAATAATCTTAACGAAAGGGAGTATAATAATCTCAACAATACGATCTTTAATTTTCGGTGGTACATTTTCTAAGGTTCATTTTAACTTTAATAGAACACACACATCATGATGATCATCTATTAATGACGTTCGAAACATTTTAGAGGATGATGGAGAGAGCGAAGAAATACTAGTATTTTGTACCTAAGAATCCGGATGTCTGTGAGTATGTATGGATAGATGAATGTGTCATGCATAACTCTTGTCATATTAAAAGTCTGTGAGCTGAACCCTGGTAAATACGTCAGGTGTAAGATCTAGCTGGGTCATTCTGGAGATCATTAAGATAATTTAAGTTTTGGGAATATTGTTTGTTAATCCCTGGTGATATTTTCAAAATTTTCTAGAAAATGGCTGAAACTTTTTTGTCGCATTTTTTGCCCGAATAGAAGAATGTGCATTTATATTATATTCTCTCAGTATGGTTCAGATTTTCATTACATCCTCTAGCATTTAGAAAAAATCAAAAAATGTTTATATTTAAGACACCAAGGGATTTCGTTCAAAAAGAAGTCTCCGCCTTCCACTCAACCAAATTTCGTAACTTTTTGCTTTAAATGAAAGGCAGAGCCAGATGCTTTCTCGCTTGCTTTCATTAACCAGCTGTGTATAATAACTTCAAATTATATTAAAGTTATAGAGCGTAGGCTTCTCTTCCATCATTTGTTCAGTATTTCATTGTGCGAGTTGTGATCATTTTTGAAAGCATTTGGCACTTTCTTTTCGAGAAAACTTGTGAGTGTGAGGTGATTATTTGCGAAATAAAATACAGCTTGTTTTCTTATGTTCGAAGCGTGTTTTCAATCCAAATATTAGCGAGTGTTTATACAAGTACTTGTTTACTTGAATACTAACTGGTTGTGGCGTCGCCGACGCTTTAAAATTTCTTAGGTTGTTTGATTTTTCTTTTTTTCTGCTTTCTTCGGTTCAGAGTCCTTTTTATTTAGTTTAGATATTTAGTCAGCGTTGCGAACTGAACACTTAAATTTTGTAATTATTTTGAGATACTGAGCACGATTTCTACCTTTGGCTTTCCTGAACTTTGTTCAGTAATGGTTTCTTAAAATTAACTTCATCAATAGTTATTTCGGAAGGTTTTTCTTTCAATTTGTAGGAGTACATATTTTAAAAATCAATTTTAAATCCACATAAGGTTGACCACAAACAAGCATTTATTTGTAGCACCTCCAGGGCACTTGCAGGGCCGTTTTATCAGCATTGGGGGCCCTTAGGCCTAGGTTAATTTGGGGGCCCCCTACTCTTACTTGCACCGATCTCTCTCCCACCAAATTCGATGCTGAAATATATAGAAAATCCTATCAAATCACATTGTATTTTAATATTCTGAAAGCATTTCTTAATGTTTATTTTTAACATTATTTAAACAAAACGTTTTGACGTATATTTATAATTACATTGATAAATACCGCTTTTCTATTGAATTATACAATTTAAAATTGAAAAGCATCAACCAGCAACATCCCATATTATAAACATTATCTAATGATGCACGACCCATCACGCCGTTACCCCAATTTTTGCGCGTAGTTTAATCAAACATCACATGTTTTAAACGTTTTTTTAATTTTTTTCAAATTAGCATTAGATTGTTTTTTAAGAACGTTAGGAGGCCCTGGGCCCAAGCCCTATGGGCCCGTGCGTTAACCCGGCCCTGGTCTCTTGGCTTATCTTGATTTCTCATATAATATTATCGTTTTCTCGACATTCTTTGAAGACATAACACTGATCTCCGCAGCGCAGACGCAGCGACCGGCTCGATGACACAGCTATGCTCGTCTCCGAGATGTACACCCACAGCCGTCTAATCCGGGGAACTCAATAGGCATAAGCTTAATTAGTTCATTTTCCGTGATTCGTCTTCTTCTTCGTCCTCTTCTTCTTCATCTTCTTCATCGTCTTCTTCTTCGTCGTCGTCTTCTTCTTCTTCTTCGTCGTCGTCATCTTCTTCGTCGTCGTCTTCTTTTTCGTGAAAGAGAACTATGGAAGACACGCAGAATTACAGGAACACTGACCTTCTGATGCTACTTAACATGAAATGTGAGACACAAAAATGTTAAAGAAATAGTAGAGAGACAAACCACTCCACGGACAATATTTGAAACGAGTGGACAGAGCACAGATCAATAAAGATCAATCATTTATGTGACTCAAAAGGGGAAGAATAAAGCCAGAATCGGAAGCATTTTTAATAGCTGTCCAAGATCAGGCCTTGAGAACACGACATTATGATAAAATGGTTCTCAAAATTTCCCAATATGATAAATGCCGCATTTGCTAGGAACACGTAGAAACAATTGATCATATTGTCTCGGCTTGTCCAATCCTAGCAAAGACCAAATTCTTGAATAGACACGACAGAGTGAGTATCTACCTCCACTGGCAAATCTGTACCGCCCTCGAAGTTCCAAATGCCCCAAGTGGTACGAACACTCACCAAAACCGGAGACATCTGTTGGATTGTGTACGATATTGTTCGACCAACAAATTCAAACTGATCGTATGATAGCGGCAAACAAACCGTATATAGTTATCCGGGATTTGGAGAAAATCGTGTTTACTTGTAGATGTTGCTGCACCTTGCGATCAAAATGTTGTTACCAAGGAGGCAGAGAAACGTCTTTAATACAAAAGTTTGGAAATCGAGATCAGCCGAATGTGGGGCGTAAAAGCACAGGTCGTATCGATAGTTATCGGAGCTCTGGGATTTGTTCCGCAAAATTTGTGTAAGAACTTGTCTGAACAAGAAATTACTTTATTTGGCACAACTCACATTTTGCGCAAAGTATTGAAGAGGCAACGACACTCTCTAGATCTGCTCCTTAGGTAGCTGGTTGCAACCTGGAGTAGATTTTATATTCAGCCGACTCATAACATCTGTAGTCGTGGTATGGAGGAATAATAATAACAATAATAATAATAATAATAATAATAATAGTAATAATAAGAATAATGCGCAAAGCATTTTAGAAGCACCGACAGTACCTAGATCTGCTCCTTAGGTAGCTGGTTGCAATCTGAGTAGATTTTATATTCAGCCGACCCATAACATCTTTAGTTGTGATATTGAGGAATAATAATAATAATAATAATACCCGTGTGGTGTCGGGGGTTTTAGTAGAATAGCACCATGGGACCTCCCCCTGTCGTAGAAGGCGACTAATCGGAGCAGCTGTCCGCTGTCATTCCTCTAAACATCCTGCAATTCCCACTTTTAACTTGGTGTGTCATTACTTCCACTTACTTGTGGCACATTTCTGTTTTCTGTCCTGTAGGCCAATCTTTCTATCGGCCAACTCTTGTGTTTCTGACCCCGACGCTATTAGGTTTGCGAGGGCTAGGGAGTCGTTTCTATTTTACCCTTCTATTCTAACTCTTTTTCCACTGCCCTCTTCCCTTCTCCCGTTTCCTTTAAGCTGGCGGTAGCTTAAAAACGCACAGACCCATCACAGTATGGAGACACGAAGCATGAGACGCCTCGGAAAAAAGCCGCTGCCTGGGGAGCGCCAGGGCGCGCCTGGAGCTGGTGCTGGGCGTGACAGCGTGAGAGCCACCAGTGGTAGTGTGCCGATGAGGCGGGCAACTACCGGGTTACCCGAACAAGATACAGCCCATAGTAGTATCAACCCTACCCAACAACACCTAAGGGTAAACGATGGGGGAAGTGTTGCTGGAGTGTGTACTCCCGAGCCCACGACTCTCGTCCCGTCAACAAGGCAACGTACCATGTGGACAGAAGAAATGAACGAATATGTGGTGCGGTGCTACTATAGATTGACTAAACTAGAGACATCGAAAGATCCATTCACTACTGAACTACATAGATTAGTTACAGAGAAGTATCCCAGCTTACGCCGTAAGACAGTGCAGAATGTTATAGATCAACGTAGATCAATATTTACGAACAGGAGAATAGCTGCGGACAGAATCAATGCGATCAAGGAGGAAGTAGCTGTAGAATTGGGCATGGTAGAGAAGACGGATACCAGAGATGAGAATGAAGAACATCAAGATCGTGTTACGGAAGACATTGCACTTCACAAAAAGGAGGAGGAAGATGTCTTTCAAGCTAACTATATGAAGTATGGAGGAATCTGTTGTACCCTAAGACCTACGCTGCCCAAAATTATCTTTAAAACAGATACAAAAGGCATCATCAGCAATGTCAACCGCATAATAACTGATCAGTTAAAAGATGAAAGCTCACTAGATGACTTGCATACCATGACATATATAGGAGCAATGACAGTTCTCATTCTTAATGGGCAACACATCAGTAGTACAAAGCCAGTACGGAAGAAAAATCCCAACACTCCACCATGGGAGAGAAGACTATGTTCCAAGATTGAACAGATCAGAAGGAATATTGGCATACTGACCCAATACGCAAAACCGAATGCTTCATCTAAAGTTAGGAGAGCTGGAGCAATTATCTTGGAACGCCTGAAGACGCAGGAGAACACTGGACTGGACACGGTATTGGACACTCAAAAACAAAGGCTTGCTGCACTTGCGAAGAGGTTAAAACGTTACCGAAAAAGTCAGGCACGTCGTAGAGACAACAACCAGTTTAGAAACAACCAAAAGAACTTCTTCAGAAAACTAAGATCTACAGCATCCAATATAGAAACAGACGGAGACATCGCACCCAAGGCCGAAGACGCTTTCAGTTTCTGGCAAAATGTGTGGGGTGAATCTGTTGAACACAAAAAGGCAAAATGGCAGAGGACTGAAAAGCAACGTATGTCCAGATTGAAAACAATGTTAAACTGGAAAATCAGTGAAGAAGATGTGAAAATAGCCCTGACGAAAACATTGAATTGGAAGGCACCAGGACCCGATGGATTGCAAAATTTCTGGTTAAAGAAATTCACCGGAATCCACAAACATCTTGCCAAGTGTTACACTGGTGTATTGGAAGACCCGCAGACAATGCCTCCGTTCATGACAGAAGGGATCACCTACCTACTCCCCAAAGAGAACACAGACAGAGCTGATCCAGCAAAATACCGCCCTATCACATGTCTCCCAACTTTGTATAAGCTGCTCACATCCATCATAAGCAGCAAAATATACCAACACCTAGACAACAACAAAATATTGGATGAAGAGCAAAAGGGATGCCATAAGGGATCACGAGGATGTAAGGAACAACTGATAGTAGATTCCATCATTACCAACACTGTAAAACAGAAAAAAGGATCATTGTATACCGCATACATAGACTATCAGAAAGCATTTGACAGTGTCCCACACACGTGGCTGAGTGAAGTGTTGGAAATCTATGGGGTTGAGAATCATGTAAAGGGATTCCTGAGATATGCAATGGATCACTGGAGTACTAACTTGCAACTGAGTACTGACAAAACGGATGTTCACGTTGGGAATATTAAAATCAAGAGAGGTATCTTCCAAGGTGACGCTCTCAGTCCTTTGTGGTTTTGTCTTGCTGTGAAACCACTAACAGCGATGCTAAATCGTCAGGAGAGGGGATTTAAGCTGGAACAATCAGGAGCACAAGTAAGTCACCTTTTTTATATGGACGACTTGAAAGTGTATGCTGAAAACAAAAGTCATCTTCACAGCCTCCTAGATTGTGTAGGAAAATTCAGTAATGACGTGAACATGAAACTTGGCCTCGACAAGTGCAGAATTAGCTGTATGAGTAAAGGAGAATGGGTTGAACATCCTGGATATGAAGTAAATAAAGAGCAAGGCACCATCAAAGGAATGGCCGAGGAAGAGAATTACAAATATCTCGGATATTTGCAGTCTAAAGGGATCCAAGACAAACTTGCCAAGGAAATGGTGGGTAATAACTACATCCAGAGGGTGCGCGCCATCTTGAAGACAGAGTTGAGTGCACGCAACACAGCAAAAGCTGTCAACATATATGCAGCCTCAGTACTCACTTATTCCTTTGGAATACTAAAATGGACCGACACCGAACTGAAGAACCTTGACATAAAAACAAGGAAGGAATTTTCTAAAGCAAGAGCACACCACCCACACAGTTCAATTGAACGGTTCCATATGCCCCGTACAGAGGGCGGCAGAGGTATTCCTAGTGTCACGACCAGGCATTATAAGCAAGTAGAAAATCTTAGAGACTACTTCCTCCAGAAAGCAAAATCCAGTGAGTGGATGACTGCAATTATAAAGGCAGATCGCAGAGCCACACCTCTGAAACTCTCCGACTTAATGTATGATCCTTCCTCGAAGATCCCCGCAAACGAACAACAACTAGAAAGATGGAGGAGTAAAGCCCTCCACGGCCGTTACAGAAACACATTAGAAAGCAATGAAATAAATCTGCAAGCTTCTTTGGCCTACCTGCAAACTGGTAACCTGTTTGCGGAAACGGAAGGCTTCATAATGGCGATTCAAGACCAGGTAATCGCAACGAGAGCTTACTGCAAGTACATCATGCGTGAAAACCTACAAAATGCCAACTGCAGAATGTGTGGCCAAAAAGAGGAAGGGATCGATCACATTATTTCTGGATGCTCAGTTTTAGCGCCAAAACAATACCTTGACAGGCACAATCGTGTGGCCAAGATAATACACCAGGCTCTCAGGCAAAAGTATTTTGGAGATGAGAAGCAGGCGCCTTACTACTCTTATGAACCACCACCCATAAGAGAAGATGAAAGTTGCAAACTTTACTGGAACCGCCCAATACAAACGGATAAACAAATCCCAAACAACATCCCGGACATTGTACTGGTTTTGAAGGCTGAAAGAAAAACTTTCATAATCGATATTGCAGTCCCTCTACCAGCCAATCTAAAGAAAACACACACGGAAAAAATTAATAAATACCTGCCATTGGCAGATGAAATCAAATCAATGTGGGGTATGGCAAAAGTCACAGTGGTACCAGTAGTTATTGGCGCTACAGGTGAAATTCCCATCACATTGAACAGCAGTATTGACATCTTAGACTTGCACCGTGATGTGTACATATCCCTCCAGAAGTCCGTAATCTTGGACACCTGCAGTATTGTCCGACGAATACTGGGAGAGTAGATGAGCAAGATGTTATGCAGAAATCTTACGTCCTTTGGCTACACAGTCCCGGAGTAAGATGTTGGCCTCCATTAAAAAGGAGTGAAATAAAATAATAATAATAATAATAATAATAATAATAATAATAATAATAATAATAATAATAATAATAATCAAATTAAATAGACTCCTAGTTGTACTCGTGATGGCGTGGGAATGTTTGCACGTGTGTGGACAAACGTATTATCGCCGGTGCAACTGGCTGTGCAATGTGTTGTCCTGCAGATAGGACGGCGCGCGGGCCGCTGGAGAGCGCGTGGGGCACGGGCTGTGAACGCGCCAATTGCGGATGTGCGAAAAGAGCGTTGAGGGGCGGGGCGGGGCGGGGCGGGGCGGGGCGGGGCGGGGCAAGGGCGCCTGCGCTGCGTCAGGTCGTAAAGCGCTCGCCCAATGCCGCCCCGCCCCGCCCACGCGCGGCGTCTGCTCTGCGTCGCCAGAAATTTCTCCCTCCGCGTCGCCTGGCGCGCCTCTCCGCGACGGCGGGCGCGCGGGGCGAGAGGGCAGGCAAACTGCACAATGGACAAAGTCAGGCAATTATCTAATGGACCATGGCCATTCAACATTTAATTGAACGCTCCTTAGCATTAACTCGCTTAACACGAATTTCGTCGTAAGACGAACGGAACTTCGCTCCCGGCAAGGGATTACGGTAATATAGACAAATATAACACTAGGATAATACGAATTTGTACAGCACGAACTCCAATTATTTCGGTCCATTGGAATTCGTGTTAATGAGAGTTTACCGTATATGGATTTTAAATACTGTGTGATACAATACATCAATAAAATGGTAGAATCGTGTCAGAAATTGAGTCATGTTAATCATTGTACATTACTAACTGGACTCAAAAAACATTAGATGTATAATATTTATTGGTGTGATATATTGGTACCAACCTTCGTTTACATAAATGAATACCGTGATGATGATAATAATTATGAGCTATGGATATTCTTTATTTTGATACCAGAGCCAAAGTCTTTTGACCATACCCAAAATAGATGAATTGTTTTGATGTGTAGGTGATCGTAAAGATATGATATAATTTTTTAATTTAAAATAGCAATGAAATGAGAGATACGGAACGGGGAGAAACTGAGAAAACTTCCCAGATATCCGCTTTGCCACCACAAATTATCCGCACATTTACCGGATTACAACTCCAGTCGCAGCGGTGGACGGCGAACGGTCTAACCTGTACACTTCAAGACACACGCGAGAGCCAATGGGGAGTTTTAGTGGCACGCGTGAGGTACCGACGTTATGCACTAACAGTCACGTGACGGACTTTCAAGTCATAACGTCTTACCTTTCGCCTAAGACACGACATTTTACCTTCATAAATAGTGCACGCCTGTAGGACTCTCTATACTCGCTTTACAAACGAAAAAATGGCCGCTTAAAATACAGGAAAGGCTGAATTATTCCAGCTGCAGTAGCTGATTCTCGTATGTGTGGAAGCTACAATTACTCCTTACCCAAATTTTGGAAAGATAACAGGTAAGAAATTCTCACCTAATCTTACTTGGGGGAGAGGGGGTCTCTGCAAACATCGCGTTTTTTTTTTTCGCTAAAAATACTCCCCGTGGACTGAATTACAGTGAAATATTGCACTATTTTTAGAAGTGCAATAATATTCATTTAATTTAGTCGCTCTATTTGCTAAATACTAGTCATATCTAGTCTTAAATAAATATAATCAAGCAAATTATGTCTTTTTTAATAAATCCCAATGCAGTCAATCACAAATTAACGTATTTACATCGAAAGTACGCATTTCGAAAAATCTGACGTGAGATTAGAAGGGGGAGGGGGTCAAGCCAAATCTCACGGCATCTCACCAAGGGGGAGAGGGATTGGAAGAATCGCGGGAAGGGCCTCACGTCACTTATGGACGGCCGCTGACGCCGTGAGTGACGTGTTCGCCGGGGTGGCCGGACGCGAGTGCTGGGCGACGGTGCCACGAGCGGTGGCGTCACGCGCCACTCGTGCGCCACCTGTTGGCGCGCGCCCCGCGTGACGTCATCGCCCCAGATGCGCGCGCGCGCGCGCCCGCGGCCGTCAGGGGCCGAGTGACGTCTGCGTGGAGCGGGGCGGGGCGGGGCAGGGCCGTGCGGGGCGGGTGGGGCGGGGCGGGGCGGGGGACGGCGGACGGAAGGCGAGCGCTTATGTTCCCGTGGCCCCGACCCGATTCGCGGACACCTCGCTTGCAGGCGGCGAGGAGCGGCGCCCATCAGCGCCGGTGGACAACAGCCCCGAAATAATCTGCGCCGGGAGATTTCTCCGGATATTCGACTCCCGTGCCCAAATTAGCCACGGCAGGGTGGGCCTTGTTGAGCTGGTTTGGAACTTTCGCGCGTTTGGGGAGAAATAGTAGTACTTGAGCGAAAGATATACATCGAAATCAACGAGGCGAAATGGTATACACCTGTAGAGGTTTGTTTGTAAAACTTAAGGAGCTTCATTGAAATCGTGACAGGTTTAGACACAAGGTAATACTCGCACCTTCTCTTTTCTTCATATTTCATCACTAAAATAAACGCAACTCATGAACGACGCTTTGCTAAAATGCTATCATGGGAAAGATTAATTCTTAACTTTATATTTGTTTTCAAAGGATTGTTTGGTATTTGTTTTCATTCATTCAAAATATAATGAATGTCTCATTCACTTTATATTTAATAATATATTTACGACTTATTTCATTGTTCTTACGCAGTTCATTGAATATAAGTTACACAAAGTCCTTAAAACTTAAGTGAACTAAACTCACCGACGCTCCTTACAGGAAACATCTTAGTATCTATATGGCACAGAAAAAATGTTACGAAACATTTTTATTAAATTTAAGACTAAAGGCATTGAAGTTGGGCTTAAGGTGTGAATGTAAGTAAATTACCTATTGATCCATGCGATCGCGAGAAGACAGTTTTCCTCCTCCTGGTATTATTTATTACTCAACAGTTAATCATTTTAAGTGCTAGACATCATTGAAATATCCACAACTGGAAGATAAATTGCATTAAGAAGGAAATCCGTCTTTAATATTTAATGTCAGGTCTGAAAAAGTTTTGAACTTTTGTAAATTACAAATGTCACAAGTTTTAATAAAATTCGAAACTATTCGACACTATATTTATAAATTCATTTTCCCCCATTCGAGTAAAAAGAATTACGAAAAAATTGGCAGTAATTTTGCGGAAAGTTTTGAAAATGTCAGAGGAGCTTTATCTTAATCATGAACATCCTAAAATAAAAATATTTCGTGAACTCCGGGAGGTCATACTTCTAAAGTATTTGCAATTGCTTGTTTGAAATTTCTTATAGCGTGGCCGGCAGCTCAAACGTTTCTAATGTAAGAGTTAGGAGTGACACTATCATGGATCCATCCATAGATTCAATTGCGAGTATCTCATTAATACATGCACCCGTGTTAATCGTATTCGAAACTTTAGCACTAAATGATTCCTAACTTTGTGAAAAGTTGAAGCTTAAATGCGAATTTTGCATATGAAAGTTCGATATTGAATTTTGAAATTTCAATACTTTCCTTCAATAGTATAAAATGAAGTTGATAAGTCGAAAGGTTAATTGTGATAAGATAGAAAAGAGTTTTCACAGAGCGTATCGTAAAAAAATATGATTTACTGCAGAAACACCACGAAACATGTATATTTGAATTGTTGAAAGGATTTTGCACGTTTCTGTTAAAAGACTATGATAACGAAAGTCACTCCAAACTGTGACAGCAGAATGTGCTAACTTTAATTCCTACAATCCCACATCCTCTTGACTGGCACATATTCCATTAGAACTGCCCATCAACCAATGATCTATGAATAGAATTAAATTATTGATTAAATATAGTTAATACAGTACGTACAGATAACTGTAGTGACAGATGAATAGCACCAACATGATGTTGCGTCATGGGAACATAAGAGCACCACAATACGGTGGCACGGTTGGGAACAATTTCTTATACCGTCACCGTTTAGCATTGGACATCCGTCGCCCGCCAAGTCCGGCAGATGCCGGGCTCCGTCGCCGCTTCGAGTTGGCGCTGGCGGGCGCGCGAAGGCGCTCCCACGGTGCAAGATATAGAGGTGTCTCGACTAGCCGCCTTTGGGCAAATTTTCTGAAGCCAGTTTGAGGCTAGTTCCTCGCTTCTCCGTACGGTGCGCACGATCGATTTGGGTCACGGTGTAAGATATACATCTTAAGAGGACATCTTAAACTGTGGCTATTACACGGCTTTACAAAACATTTCCTACCCATTTTCATAACCGTTCATAACCATAACGTTCGTTCTAGACTTTACTAATTCCTTGAAATTAGAAATCAGCTGGCCATAAAGCTGTCGAATGGATCACGACCAACCACGACCGTGCCAACTGAGACCCAAAGATCGCATCGCTTCTATGCGAGAACTGTGAGAACTAGCCTCGCATAAGCTTCAGTTTTAGACTGGGAGTGAACACACCTCTATATCTTACAGCGTGGGCGCTCCGCGCCGTGCAGAAGCTGCCTCCTGTCGCAGGCGCGAGCGCGGGCGCCGGGACGCGCGGCGGGGAGCGGCAGCAGCGCCCGTGACGTCAGCGCGGGGCGAGTGTCGCCAGAGCGGCGGCGAAACAGCAGCGGCGCTCGTGACGCCAGAGGCCGTGCGCGAACAAACGATGACGCCAGCGGTGACGACGAGGCGAGGGGACAAATCTCCGCAGCAAACCGAAGAAGACACGTTCCGAATGTTAACCCCGAAATTAGTTATTCTAAGAATTTGAAAACCCAGTTAGTCCAAACACTCCGCACTTCATGAAAACTGGTTTTCAATAGATAATACACGAAGGTGAACCTCGTTCATTGGACCCAAGTGTGGTTGGCGGTCGCATTGTTCCTCACGCCCCGTGCGCCACATGTGGTTCACGGGTGGCGTTCCCTTTCAGGCCACGTGAACCATCTGGTCACATAGAATTTCAATCTACAGGCCACATGCGCCACTTGTGAAGAAATGTGCTTCGTGATACACGTTACATCAGGGGTTATCAGTTTCTCGCTCCATGTAGAATCGCCCCTCGGATTACCTCGGGATTGTGCAATCGTGTAACCTAAGCACGTGCCACCAATATTTTTAAGTTCAATTAAACATTATATTTTAAATTGAAAATATTGAAATACTGAAGTGAAATTTTCTAAAGTTAAACATATTATTATTATAAAAGTAGTTTCAATTTATAAAAATACATCTCGTTTAAACCTTCAAAAGTAGTATTAACACATTTGTAAAATTTCATCAAAATTTTAATAATGTAATTCTTTTTCAACAGGAAGATAAGACATTGATTGGAAACGTTCATTGAGAAGGTATAATAGGAGTGGTTACAAACTGGGAGGGGAGCACTTCAATATAAGCTAAATTTTACAAACGTTTTTTAAACGACTCTCAAGCCAGTGGAGGGTGGGCGGAACTAGAAGGGGTTGTTAAATTTGCGTTCGAATGAACTCTGCCGTTAACGACCGAATGTTTCTCTTACCAGAGCGCAGACACGGTCGCACTGCGTCCGCCGCGTTCTGGCAATCAGGAATGAATTTCGGACAACGGAAGAACCTGAAAGATTGAATTATTCGTTCTGACCGAGCCTTTTAACATTGATATAAACTGTTTTGTTAGATTATGAAAGAAAACTCCTGTAGAATATCTCCAATTAAATTCTCCGAAATGAAGGCATTTCTAAACAAATGGATGACATGTTTTGCTGGTAGTATCTTCCAAGCATGAAGCTAACCTCATTAATGCGAAAGAACTGTGAAATTTGTTCCACAAATCTACTCTCATGTGTCAAACTTAGCTCTAAGGTAGCAGTTTTACCCGTTTTGTTTTCTTTAATATTGCGCATTTGAAGTGAATTGGCAGGTGACCACTACCGTTCGACAGAATCAGTCGACCGTTCCCACCGCAACCGTTCCTTGGCCGAACATCGATGCAGGGGTTCGAACGATGACGATTTAAAGCACGCGCGCACCCGGCGGCCGCGGGGCTCTCGCTCTCTAAGGGCCCCTGCAAACGGAGACACTGAGAGCGCTACCCTTGGGCAGCAGGGCTCTTCCCACGCCGCCACCGCCACTTGCGGGTGGAGGGGGAGGGTTCGGCGAACCGTCGCCCACGACCAACGAAGGGACCGCAGCAGAACCTTATCTCTCTCTTCCGAGAAAGCCGCCGCGACGAGTGCCCCAGAGGGAAGATCTCCATTCAAACCAATGCTTTGCTAGCGGTGCTCCACCCTGAACTAAAGGCCCCTTCACATGTAGACACTGTGGCGCGCTACCGATAAGCAGCAGAGCCCTGCCCACGTGGCCACCGCCGCTTGCAAGTGGAGGGGGAGGGTTCGCCCACCCGTCGCCCACGACCCACAAAGGGACCACAGAAGAACCTTATCTCTCTCTTCCGAGAAAGCCGCCGCGACGAGTGCCCCAGAGGGAAGATCTCCATTCACCCCAATGCTTTGCTAGCGGTGCCCCACCCTGAACTAAAGGCCCCTTCACATGTAGACAAGGTGGAGCGCTACCGATAAGCAGCAGAGCCCTGCCCACGTGGCCACCGCCTCATGCGAGTGGAGGGGGAGGGTTCGGCGAACCGTCGCCCACGACCAACGAAGGGACCGCATCAGAACCTTATCTCTCTCTTCCGAGAAACCCCACCGCGACGAGTGCCCCAGAGGGAAGATCTCCATTCAAACCAATGCTTTGCTAGCGGTGCCCCACCCTGAACTAAAGGCCCCTTCAAATGTAGACACTGTGGCTCGCTACCGATAAGCAGCAGAGCCCTGCCCACGTGGCCACCGCCGCTTGCGAGTGGAGGGGGAGGGTTCGCCCACCCGTCGCCCACGACCAACAAAGGGACCGCAGCAGAACCTTATCTCCCACTTCCGAGAAACCCCACCGCGACGAGTGCCCCAGAGGGAAGATCTCCATTCAAACCAATGCTTTGCTAGCGGTGCCCCACCCTGAACTAAAGGCCCCTTCACATGTAGACACTGTGGCGCGCTACCGATAAGCAGCAGAGCCCTGCCCACGTGGCCACCGCCGCTTGCGAGTGGAGGGGGAGGGTTCGCCCACCCGTCGCCCACGACCCACAAAGGGACCGCAGCAGAACCTTATCTCTCTCTTCCGAGAAACCCCACCGCGACGAGTGCCCCAGAGGGAAGATCTCCATTCAAACCAATGCTTTGCTAGCGGTGCCCCACCCTGAACTAAAGGCCCCTTCACATGTAGACACTGTGGCGCGCTACCGATAAGCAGCAGAGCCCTGCCCACGTGGCCACCGCCGCTTGCGAGTGGAGGGGGAGGGTTCGCCCACCCGTCGCCCACGACCCACAAAGGGACCGCAGCAGAACCTTATCTCTCTCTTCCGAGAAACCCCACCGCGACGAGTGCCCCAGAGGGAAGATCTCCATTCAAACCAATGCTTTGCTAGCGGTGCCCCACCCTGAACTAAAGGCCCCTTCACATGTAGACACTGTGGCGCGCTACCGATAAGCAGCAGAGCCCTGCCCACGTGGCCACCGCCGCTTGCGAGTGGAGGGGGAGGGTTCGCCCACCCGTCGCCCACGACCCACAAAGGGACCGCAGCAGAACCTTATCTCTCTCTTCCGAGAAACCCCACCGCGACGAGTGCCCCAGAGGGAAGATCTCCATTCAAACCAATGCTTTGCTAGCGGTGCCCCACCCTGAACTAAAGGCCCCTTCACATGTAGACACTGTGGCGCGCTACCGATAAGCAGCAGAGCCCTGCCCACGTGGCCACCGCCGCTTGCGAGTGGAGGGGGAGGGTTCGCCCACCCGTCGCCCACGACCCACAAAGGGACCGCAGCAGAACCTTATCTCTCTCTTCCGAGAAACCCCACCGCGACGAGTGCCCCAGAGGGAAGATCTCCATTCAAACCAATGCTTTGCTAGCGGTGCCCCACCCTGAACTAAAGGCCCCTTCACATGTAGACAAGGTGGAGCGCTACCGATAAGCAGCAGAGACCAGCCCACGTGGCCACCGCCGCATGCGAGTGGAGGGGGAGGGTTCGCCCACCCGTCGCCCACGACCAACAAAGGGACCGCAGCAGAACCTTATCTCTCTCTTCCGAGAAACCCCACCGCGACGAGTGCCCCAGAGGGAAGATCTCCATTCAAACCAATGCTTTGCTAGCGGTGCCCCACCCTGAACTAAAGGCCCCTTCACATGTAGACAAGGTGGAGCGCTACCGATAAGCAGCAGAGCCCTGCCCACGTGGCCACCGCCGCATGCGAGTGGAGGGGGAGGGTTCGCCCACCCGTCGCCCACGACCCACAAAGGGACCGCAGCAGAACCTTATCTCCCACTTCCGAGAAACCCCACCGCGACGAGTGCCCCAGAGGGAAGATCTCCATTCAAACCAATGCTTTGCTAGCGGTGCCCCACCCTGAACTAAAGGCCCCTTCACATGTAGACACTGTGGCTCGCTACCGATAAGCAGCAGAGCCCTGCCCACGTGGCCACCGCCGCTTGCAAGTGGAGGGGGAGGGTTCGCCCACCCGTCGCCCACGACCCACAAAGGGACCACAGAAGAACCTTATCTCTCTCTTCCGAGAAAGCCGCCGCGACGAGTGCCCCAGAGGGAAGATCTCCATTCACCCCAATGCTTTGCTAGCGGTGCCCCACCCTGAACTAAAGGCCCCTTCACATGTAGACAAGGTGGAGCGCTACCGATAAGCAGCAGAGCCCTGCCCACGTGGCCACCGCCTCATGCGAGTGGAGGGGGAGGGTTCGGCGAACCGTCGCCCACGACCAACGAAGGGACCGCATCAGAACCTTATCTCTCTCTTCCGAGAAACCCCACCGCGACGAGTGCCCCAGAGGGAAGATCTCCATTCAAACCAATGCTTTGCTAGCGGTGCCCCACCCTGAACTAAAGGCCCCTTCACATGTAGACACTGTGGCTCGCTACCGATAAGCAGCAGAGCCCTGCCCACGTGGCCACCGCCGCTTGCGAGTGGAGGGGGAGGGTTCGCTCACCCGTCGCCCACGACCCACAAAGGGACCGCAGCAGAATCTTATCTCTCTCTTCCGAGAAACCCCACCGCGACGAGTGCCCCAGAGGGAAGATCTCCATTCAAACCAATGCTTTGCTAGCGGTGCCCCACCCTGAACTAAAGGCCCCTTCACATGTAGACAAGGTGGAGCGCTACCGATAAGCAGCAGAGCCCTGCCCACGTGGCCACCGCCGCATGCGAGTGGAGGGGGAGGGTTCGCCCACCCGTCGCCCACGACCAACAAAGGGACCGCAGCAGAACCTTATCTCTCTCTTCCGAGAAACCCCACCGCGACGAGTGCCCCAGAGGGAAGATCTCCATTCAAACCAATGCTTTGCTAGCGGTGCCCCACCCTGAACTAAAGGCCCCTTCACATGTAGACACTGTGGCGCGCTACCGATAAGCAGCAGAGCCCTGCCCACGTGGCCACCGCCGCTTGCGAGTGGAGGGGGGGGTTCGGCGAACCGTCGCCCACGACCAGCAAAGGGACCGCAGCAGAATCTTTTCTCTCTCTTCCGAGAAAGCCGCCGCGACGCGTGTCCCAGTGGAAAGGCCACCGTTTAAACCAGTGTTGTCAAGGTCAATGCCATGAGCGAAAGTCTGTGGCACGAGTGCCACGAAGGAATCGCCCCTCCACGCAGTTCATTATCCCGCCACCAGAGACAACGCCATCACTATTGTAAAACGGCGGGGTTACTACTATACTGCGATTTTTGTAACTTTGTCCCTGACAAGAATCAGCTGTTTCACTGCCATCCAATCAGAAGCTTATATTTCGTGACAGTGACGTCACTATGGTGACGTTTAAGCTCCCGGTTGAATGAAACCGTGAACAGCTGATTTCAGGGACAAAGCTACGAAAATCGCAGTATAGTTCCCTTTCCCGACGTTAGTTGCTAGAGAGGCTTGTGGCATGCTACGGTGCCACGACGCGTGCCACTGCCACCAGTAGAAGACCTAGACACCACTGATTTAAACCAATGCTTTGCTAGCGGTGTCCGCGCCACTGTTCTCGGACACTCGTGCGAAGACCTCCATTTAATCCAATGCTTTGCTATCAGTCGCGACGCTCGGTAGCGCATAACAGTGTCTACGTGTGAAGGGACCCCACGGGGGGTCTCAAAATATTTAAAACAACAAACACGTCCTTCAAGAATTTTATTATTTTTTTTTATCAAAGATATCAATTTTATTGCTTCGAACAGGTCATTGTGGCGCACGAGTGTGCAAAACCTTTCTGACGCGGTTTCTCTTTTGATTCTCAATTATGGCACGTTAGTGTACGTGAAAGTGCGTGAAAGTACGTTAGTGTAAGTGTCAACAAATGTTGTCGTCGGGCTTATCTTACGACGCCATTAAGGATAACGGAAAATAATAGATATTTGACACTACAACCTCTGTAACCACATGTTCAATCTTTTTAATTTTTATTTTAAATGAAAGATAAACTGATGTTCTTTAAGGCACAAAATTGCACACTTTTTTATATCTCGTGCCGTTTTGGGGTTAGAGTGACGTTTTTGATGACGCGAAGCAAAAAGTTTCTCTGGCGGTATAAAAATGGACATTCAGTCCAATTTTGGAAAAGTTTCCCGCAACACCATCTCGCGTTCTGATGAAATCTTGTAAGTCGAGTTTCATAGGTCTCAAAGAAACTTCTGAGGAGTTGTAGCTTTGTAGGTGAATTAAGATGATTTTTTAGAAATTAGCGGTTTGTTTGATCCCGTACGTTGTACGTACAGTACGACCATTAGATTTTCGCAAATTGGGAATCAATATTTTCTTCTCCGTTAATACTCAGTTAAACAAGTTGAGCATGCCCAGGGATGGATCCAGAGACAAATTTTGGAGGGGAAATTAAAATTTTTTTCGTCGAATGTGTCATATTAGAGATTTTGTAAAATGTCCTAGGCTACACCCAGCTCTTGCTTCGATATTATTTTGCTCGTTTTAATGCTTATACGAAAATAATTTTGTTTAAAAGTTTCGTGACAAATTAATGTGAATAGTTACTGAACAATTTTAGGGGTGGGGGAATTTCCCTCATTTCCCTCCCGCCCCCGTGATCCGCGACTGGCTTACTTATAATTTTTCCCTTTGTTTAATGGAGCTAATATTAATTATTCGTTTATTAATATACAGTTGGCAAATTGTAGCAAAATACAATCCCTCCCTTTCTTGGTTCGTCATATCGTGAAGTCCCTTATTTATTGGTAGGAATGCCGATGCAGTGTATGTGTGCATGTAAACCGGGTCCGTGGGCGTGCCCGGGGGCTGGCCTTGCGTCTGAGGGGCGGGGCTGTGTTGCAGCAGCAGCCGGCGACGGCGGCCTGGTGTTCGGCATCCCGCTGGCGCAGTGCCTGGAGAACGACCGCGCGGGCCGCGGCGGCGAGGGCGGCGGCGGCGGCGGCGTGGGCGGCGGCGCGGGCAGCGCGGGCGGCGCGGCGGACGCCGCCGGGCTGCGCCGCACCTCCCACCACGGCTCGCGCGCCAGCTTCACCTCGCTCATCGAGATGGCCACGGGCCGCCCCGAAGAGGTAACGTGCGCACGCCAAGCAACGCGATGCACGACGTTCAGGGGCGTAGCTAGGTCCGTCCCGGGTGACACCAATTGGAAAATTTTATAATTGTAATTATATAATTTTAATGATTTATTTAAAAATCGTATTTTTATAAAAAACATGCACTTGTTAATTATACTTCGTTTTATATTATTTACTTAAAAATTAAATTTCAATTATTCTGAATTAAATACAGTTTTTAATATATTATAAATAAATGGCACGTGCAAATATATTTTATTAAATAATGTATAAACTATTCATTAATAGTATTTTATATTTAATTCATGGGGGGGTAATACCATTAGTTTTGCCCCGGGTAGCACCAACTGAAGTTACGCCACTGACGACGTTTAAAGGAGGCTCGCAACATTCGGCATTCGCCGAGCAGCGAGCTCCCGCTCGCCCAATCCCCAACAGCTGATGTGTTCGGCGAATGTTCGCTCCCTTTGACGTGTCCAAAAGACCGACACGCGGTGGATAGGGCGAGCGCCGAATGTTCGTCACTTGCCAAATGCGAAGCAAGCAACTCCTCCACTCTACTCGGGATTCGGCGAGAGGTTGCTCGCTGTTCGCCGAATAGCGAATGTGTGGAGCCGCCTTAAAACAAACCTAAATTCATATTCGTGTTATCGCTCAATGCGTGTTGTAAGATAATATAATACACTTATTTTTTGTAATATATGTCTAAAAAGGCATATAAATAAATACATTTTCACAAACGCAGTACTTTTATGTAGTAAAGAGAAAGCATTGTTATCCTGCGTTCGAAATCGGGAATTTTTCGATAGAAAACTAGTATTGTCGAGCCCTCGTAACAAAGCGAATAAATGTTGTTCCTGTACGTAATGAATTGCTTCCTCCAACATGTGATGTAGTCGTAATTCAGGGTCCTTGATACCGAAAAAATCCATTGATGACAATTGCTTTTGTTTACAACGCCATATTAATTTTTAATAAAATTAGAGTGATCTCGCAACTATTCGCTTTCTCTAGGCGCCCAGCTCAAAATCAGTTTCTTGGACATATATTAAATAGTTAAATGAAGTATCCATTGTCATTACTTGCATGAAAGTAAATTTTTCTTTGGTGATATGCTCTGTTTTTAATTTCTCAATTTCGATCTTCACTTCCTCAATTTTTGGAAAAATTTACTACTAGTTGTAATTACTATGACTTGAGCAATTGAAATAATGTAGTGTGCAGTGTACGCATTTTCGAAAGAATCAAATCTTATTGCTGTGGTGTCTCCACCTCTTCCTCAATTGCTGTAGAAGCTCATGGGAACCTTCTCTAGTTTCTCCTCTCTTTTATCACAGTCGTTTACAGTATTTAAAGGAAGACATCACTTCTCACACTCAGAAACAAATAACATCAGTAACTGCAATTAAGTAGCAATATACAAAGATCCCGAAATATCTCGAGCATTGTTTGAACCTCTTTCTTCCTAGAATAGTAAACCAATGTCACTAACTCTTGACCTAATTCGAGTCGCAGAAAGGCAAGTACAAATGATTCTGCTAACGTCAATTGATGCTCCAAGATTTAACTACTGCTTCAAGAGAGAAAAACGAGAAGGACCCTGGAATAGTTTGAAAGCGAATTCGTTTCTTTCGATCGGGAGAGCAAGCAGAGATTAATCGCAGAGTTCTATCAGGCAGAAAGTAGCTCACTAACGAGTGAATGATGTACAATATATGGCTTCTCCTGTAGGTCATGTGATAAATCATATAGAACAGAAGGAAGATTTCAGAGTCTAGTAGCAAGAATTATCAATATCTGAAAGATACTTCTATATTAAAACTCGGCATTTAAAAATACTAATTTTATCGCTAAAATTAACTGAAATTTTGCAAAAGAAATGAAAAATAAATACAGTAAAATCTAAGCCGGAATCGATCGGGACAAAAAATCTGGTTTTGAAGGTTTACGTTTTATACCACTTGTGATATTGATATTTCTGCCCAGAAAGCAGTAGTCCTAAATTACATGACTTTATTATAATGATCAAAATACAATATTATATAACGTTTTGGTAAGAAAACACCAATAAATGAATATTAAACACTCTTCATTGATAGCTTCTGCGTTGAAAAGTACAAAACACCTTACTGTCTAGTGGCTGTATTCTGACTGCTTGCTGACTCTCGCACAATGCGTCACAACCCAGTGAGTACTGACTTTCTGACACCCTCGCATGACCTTGAGCAATGCGTATTTGGTCGAGGGGTTATGATTTTCAACGCGGGGCAGGGAGATGCGTGAATAGAAGCCATATCCGTACTCCTTCCCATGCTCAGAGAGTCGGGAGAGAGGGAATTCCCCTACGATCAACGCCTCGAGAGACAAGCGACCTCAAGATCGAATTCTGCGCTGACAGCTGAAGCCCCTTTCCTTCATTGTTTGGCTGCCACGACTAAATCGCGTGTGACGGGATAGAGTATTTAAAACAGGCGTGCAGATGCATTCATTTCATTAAGAACATCTCACATCTCTCTGCCATTTGCTTTAATTCCACAGCAATTTCGTTTTAAAAAGATTTTTTCCTGAAGGACATGAAAAATCATTCCGTTTCCGCATTGGAGAGGTTCCGTTTTATGCTGTGTAAAATGCCATATAACTTCACGAGCACCAGAAATTTTCCGGTTAAGGCAGGTTTCCGGCTTGTACAGGTTCCGGTTTAGACAGATTTGACTGTATACGTAAAAGGACTTGGAAGCAGCAAGCAAGCTTCTCTCTAAACAATAGAGAGTTGACTCCTGCCTCCACTTCCATTCTTCGAGTGGAGCGATTGTCAGCTGCATATTCCCATAAACCGCATCCCCCGCAGAAAGGCTCTGGGCAGGGAAGGGAGGAGAGAGCTCATTGTTCTTCCCTTTTTAATTCAGGCCAATGAACCAAAGAGAATTCAATCTCGTTTAAATCTCCCTAAAATATAAAAGATTATTTTAAATAACTAGTAAATCTCCATTCTATATTAGCTATTTTCAAACTTCAGATAATAAAAATTACAAAATAAATCAATATCGTTAGCCAAACAAGGCATTTAAGTTATGAGTGACACACTCTAAAAGTTATTATTTTTGCATTGTAATTCAAATGCTTGGAAGACAGTCATGCCGAACAAGCCGAACACAAAATAAAAGGAGAGAGGGCACAGTGGGCAAACTGGCAACAAGGGGCTGGCATCGCTCGCGGTAACGAAACACCACAAACTTGCGCGGCAGTCCGGCGCACCTAGGCGGGCGGGGGGCGTGGCGGGGCTTGGCGGGGCGGAGCGGCGGAACAAAATCTTACGAAAGCGGCTCGCCCGTGGGCGAGCCGCCGCTTTCCGCTTGGCGCGACGCGTCAAAACACCCGCCGAACGCGTGACTCGCCGCGACGAAATTTACCCACCGCGCGCGAAAACATCTCCGCCGGCGCGCCGCCGCGAGTCCAGGGCGCGCGGAGGCCAGCCCTTCGCGTGAGACTGGCAGGCCCCGCTCAAAGACACCGCATCTCCTGGGGTTCTGTATTTTTCTAATCCAATATGCTCTCAAAAATTGGTAATCATATATTATATGAAGATTATAAGATGGTTCTGATTCCATTACCTTCATAACACATTCGATTTTTGCACACTGGATAAAACGGTGTATTTTCAGGATTATATTGCAGATTACAACTGTGAGCGAAGTGATGCGGGTTTTTAGCACTACTGTACATTGCGATATAACACGTGGCGAACCAGTTGCTGAGCATAGGTGAAGGAAGAGGGCTACTATCTTACGATAATTGACAAGCGAGCTGCCCTCTTGTCAACACAGATGATCACAAAGAAGCATCCCGTCGTCGTCCACTAGAAGAAAGGACCTCTTCGCTTCGCGAGTCGGGGATTTATCGACTATTTCCGAAACACTCGAGGTATTGCCTACGATAATCCCTGCGCCACCGGTGGCAGGTTTTATGATGTCACACCAAAACAACGGCTCGCGGCCTGCGGAAGCAAACATGCGGCTGAACAAACCGCGCAAAATAAATTTTAAAAATGTAGCACTTCTCAAGAACTACAAATAAAATACTCTTGTAAAACACGCCATTAAATGAAATATTTTAACAAATACATTCCTCATTAATACTGCAAAACCAGTAGTGTATATACAATAGGCCAGTACGAGTACATAATAAGAATATGAACCTATACTGCGATTTTCTTAACTCTGCCCCTAACGGGAATCAGCTGTTGACAATTTCATCCAACCTGGAACTTGAACGTTATCGTAGTGACGTCACTGTATTGACATTAAGCTCTCGATTTGTTGGCAGCGAAACAGCTGACTCCAATCAGGGGCAGAGTTAAGAAAATCTCAGTGTAGTAGTGCTACAACATATATCGCCTCGCATTATTTCTAAGGTTGGCAAGTTTCAAAAATTCAGAGACTGAAATTAAAATAAGTTCTGCGCCATTTTGTAAGCCTCATTTGCGCTATCCGTGATAAAAATTTGAAGAAAAAAATTGGACCCGTTTTGGAGAAAATGCTTTTTATAAATTGTAATAATTTCAGGCATAAATCACGGGAAAACCACTTGTTTTTAAAGATTTGATTTCTAGAACAGATTTCGTTTAAGACAATTATCTCTACCTTATTGTACTTTTGCAATTTTCGAAAATACTGAAGTTTGTCGAAAGCGAAATAAACACTACTTTTTTATCGTCCTTTGATAGGAAAGAATTTAAAGAAACAAATTGAAGCCTTTTTTTAAAAAAAAGGGTTTAAAAATTGCCTGTATTTCTCACTAAAACTACTCATATTTTCGAAACATTGTACATAATTTTGGGTAGCAAGGTTCCACAAAATGTGAACTTTTTAGATAAAGGAATTTACTACATAGAGAAATAATAATTCTCCACTTTTTCAGTATGAGAGACCTATATTGCGACTCCTGGCCAAAAGTCGCCATTTTCGCCGCAGCATTACAGAACTTTCCCTATACTACATAAGAAGTATGGGAGAAGGTAAAACATGAAAAGTCTTAGGAGAACAATATGCATGCATTCAAGGAGGGATTACTACGCGTCAGGCACGCATATCCCTTGAAAAATGCAATTGTAGTTACGGCGTTTGCCATTGCTGCATCAGACCGACACAACATCAGAATCAATCCGCGAAAGAGTAACAGTTTCCTTTTGGATTCCGTCCGTCAAAGATGGGAATCGTTCTGTAAACATTGGTTCTTGACCAACCACACTATGATTACGTTTCTGGGATTAATAACCTTAGAACTTCAGTGCCAGATCACTTTTTGGTTTGCTCATTCAGCAATTGCAACAATCCCCTCTTCCACGTGCACGTGTTTCCTAAATTATGTAACATAGCAGGGCCGAAACAATGCCAACACTGCATGCAACACACCGTCACCCGAATATCCGGGCGGAGAATTCAGCAAATTCACCGCCAATGTATGAAGGCATCAACTGCTTTAGAGCAGGAATTGACGAAATAACTCTCTTGATTAGTGTACGTAGGGGAACTATAACGTGGGCAGGTTAGAGGGTGTCATCGATGGCAAGATATATTTTATCATTTCTTGCATCACGGGGATGCACTTCTCGTCAATTCTCTCTCTTTTTCACCTCATTCTTTCTATTCTGAATGCCATTTGCCTCTGCTTCATGCCGCATCTGAACTCTCTTCTACGACAGCGCGATATTTCCGCCCCGCCCTTTTCAACGCAAACGTAGACGGTAGACGTGCCCCACCACGCCCCGCCACGTCACGCCCCGTCCGTCCCACCCCGCCACGCCACGCCCCGCCATCCCCGCCACGCCACGCTACGCCAACCCACGCAACGCCACCCAACGCCACGCCCCGTCCGTCCCACCCCGCCACGCCCCGCCCCGCCATCCCCGCCATGCCACGCTACGCTACGCCAACCCACGCAACGCCACCCCACGCCACGCCCCGTCCGTCCCACCCCGCCACGCCACGCCCCGCCATCCCCGCCACCCCACGCTACGCCAACCCACGCAACGCCACCCCACGCCACGCCCCGTCCGTCCCACCCCGCCACGCCACGCCCCGCCATCCCCGCCACGCCACGCTACGCCACGCCAACCCACGCAACGCCACCCCACGCCACGCCCCGTCCGTCCCACCCCGCCACGCCACGCCCCGCCATCCCCGCCACCCCACGCTACGCCAACCCACGCAACGCCACCCCACGCCACGCCCCGTCCGTCCCACCCCGCCACGCCACGCCCCGCCATCCCCGCCATGCCACGCTACGCTACGCCAACCCACGCAACGCCACCCCACGCCACGCCCGTCCGTCCCGCCCCGTCCATCGGCCGCCCAGAGCGCGCGGCGCGCGGAGGGGCAGGTGAGGGGGCGTGGTCGGCGGCGGCCGTATTTTCTCGCGTCGGACGCCTTGTTGCGCGCGGATGACGCACGCTGTGCTTCAGTGCCGCTCCGGGCGCGCGGGCAGCGGCGGAGCGGGGACGCTCGGGGCGGGTGGAAGAGGGAGGGGGAAGCGGGGCGGGGCGGGGCGAGTCCGAAACCCGACACCCAGCGTGCGCGCGTCGGCCGTCGTGTTTTGACGGCGCAGAGGAAGAAACAAGGCTCAAGCTCCCTCGTTGCGCTACGCAGGGTCTCATCAAATGACGCTTTCTACTTAAATACTATTTGATATTGCAAGCAAAATCCACATTATTGAATTTTCTTTATGAAGAAGAGGGTACCGTTCTCTACATTGCATGAGAATTCAATAAAAGGTAATCATTTATCCGTACGTTATTTCACTTTCTCATATAGGTACGTATATACAGAGTAATATGCATAATATAAAGATACTGCGGAAAGTAGATTTCGAAATTTCAACAGGTTTTGAGTTCCTCTGACACTGATAAAGTGTTTTTTTTTACTTTCTCGTCTTACTACGTACTTACTTGGTAAAGAGAAACTTTACATGCGACAACGACCGGTGTTATTTCGATGAAAAACTTGTATTGTGAGGCCCTATTAACGAACTAGTGGTGCTACAGAATGGCACAGACTTTCCCGTATTAGTTTTCTATTTCCTTGGGTCATCGCTAGCTATTCGGACTTGCCAATACTCTTTCTTGCCAGCTGTCAACTATCACCGCCAAACGTACATTTTTTGTCATTTTCTTAATTTGCTAGAACAGAAACATTAATTTTAGAATATTAAAGAACACAAAAACCTAGTCCTAAATGGCAATTTTCTTTTAAAAATTATGCGCCGTTTAAGAGAAAATGGCGTTTAAGCGCTACTAAAAATCCGAAATTTGAAGCTCATTTTCACAGAAAATGTTTGAGTTTTCAAAATACTTTATTTGAAGTTATTTGAATCACTTACACTCACAAATATAATAATGTTTACAAATTGCTGGTAATGTGCATATTAAAGATGTGAGAGATCTTTCAAAAAATCACATTTGTATAATTTTTGAAAAAACTAAGAAATACATAAAAATAAACTTTACGCTGTACTAAAGAGTGTAATTTGCACTATCCGTTACAAAAGCTTCAAGAAAAAAATTTCACCCATATATGAGAAAATGGCGTTTGAGAGTTCCTGAAATTGCGAAATTTTGAGCTACTTTTCACAGAAAATGGTAGTGTTTTCGAGAAACTTTACTTGACATTATTTAAAGCACATCTACTCGTAAATATAATAGTGTGAAAAAATCGCCGCTTAGGTAAATATTATCGACGTGAGAAACATGTGAAAAAGTTTACATTTTTGTAATTTTTGAAAAAACCAACCTACAGAGCAATATGGCTTTTATGTCATTGATAGAGTACATTTAACACTATCCCTACCAAAAGGTTAAAGAAAAACTTTGGAGCCGTTTGTGAGGAAATCTTGTTTTTGTAATTTTTTAAAATTGCACATATTGCACGCAATATTGCACGAAAACTACTAAAATTTTGAAAAACATTTACATCACCCTTATGAAAGAACTCAATATGCGGAACAAATTTTAGTTGAAGAAAAAATCTGTATCTTCAATTTTGTAGTTGAAGAAAGACGCCGAAAAAATTCAAATTTACACAATTTTCGAAAATTCAGAGTTATCCGTGAAAATCGGACCTATGCCACGTTAATAAATGTATTTTACTCTATTCATACAAGAAATTCAAAGAAAAAATTTGGAACCGTTTTTGAGAAAATTTTAAAACTCCTCGGGGGCTTCATATAAAGTACCCCCAAATTATGTAGAATCTTTTTCAAAATCTCAAAGCTTCGACTAGAACCAGATCGACCGGGGAATAACCATTGTGGAAGAAATCGTACGTATGATTTAGGTGTTAGCAGTGTTCACAGACGGACAGACAGACGGACGTTTTCCTTTCAATTGGTTTTTCGGTATCAAGGACCTAGAAAACAGGTTTTCTGGCTACACCACGTGTTAGGGGATTTTTTTCTTAATTTAGCAACTGGTTGTATCTACTTATTCGTTTTCACGGCCCGGCAATTAATTTTTTCCGCCGAAAATTGGCCATTTTTTCGCGCAGCATTACATAGCGTTCCCTATACTATGTCTATCACTCCGTGTATACGTACGTATACGAGAAAGTAAAAAGTAATTAAATCTTGCACCAATATGTAGTAAATTACTGCGTCTAACGTGTTCTGTAATCGTACTTCATGTTTTGTGGCTTTTTGATGCCGAAAAATTGATAGATAACAAGAAAATTCGAAAATAACAAAAGCTCACATTTTTTCGGTGTCTTCCCACGAGTACAATATTGAAGATTGAATTTTTCTTTAATGAAATCTATTCATCAAAAGCAGATCTTAAAATAATATCAAGTGCAATTTTTCGAAAATACGATAATACTATAAGAAAAAGAGAATTGGCCTGACAGGAAAATGTGTGTCAGAACTCGATACCTACATGAGGTAATGTTGTTATGATGGAGCCAAGGAATACTATTCGTAAATGTAGAGTGCCGAGATGGTAAAAATTAACGCGGATCCTGATTAACATCTCTGAACTTTCGAAAATTACAAAGACTCAAAATATTTTGAACGCTGTCCTGCAACAATATTAGTTATAGACTTCTTCTCAATGAAATCTATTTTGTACATTACATCTTTCAATTATGGCATGCACAGTTTTTCAGGGTGTCTGCAGTTTTTGATTAAGTTTAAATGAAATCGGGGCAATTAAAATCATACGTAAACAAAATTTTATACTGAAGGTACCACTTTTACTTTCTCCCTGATGTACGCCAATATGGAGTAATATATATATATATATATATATATATATATATATATATATATATATATATATATATTGTAAGAGAAAGAGAATAATGTCTTAGCCAGTCAGGAAACTGTGCGGGTAATTGAGGAACTATATCCCTACACCGAGAACAATAATACCGCGAACGGGTCCATATGATTCTATGAGTAAGTATACAGTGCCGAAATGGACCAGCGAGATATTCGGGGAGCGCCAAGGTGCTCTGCACTGGGAAAGTCTTCAGAGGAGACCGCGAGGACTCATTTAAAAACTCATTTTCTTTTCTACGTCTTTGCTCTTTACAGATTTCGTAGAATCATTCTTCTCGCTTCAATTCAAATTTATTTCAACCACTTTCCGCAAGTGGTGCTCTCGTAGCACCTGCTGTATTACATGTTCGTCGGAAGCAACGTGTTGTGATAGAATTCCTGTGCTGCGAGAATGAGTTAGTGACTGAGTTCCTTAATGCTCGATGCTGCGAGAATGAGTTCCTTAAAGATCGATGAACATGCTGTAAAACTTAAACAGGTGGGGAAAATAAAATGAGCGTTCAAGAAAGTGTCGTGCATTATTTTTGAAGTGACCCTCGGAGTTGGCGCTTCGTGCGCCGATAGATAGCAGCTGAGAAGTGGGCGGGACGAAACCCAATGCCAGAGCACAGGAAACGAACACATCGGGATATTCTGTGCCATTTCTAAGCGGAACAAATTCGTATTTGTTTACACACGTTTTTGAGAAAGCAAAAGCGAGTTTTTACTTCTCTTTAAATTATTGCTATTTTCAGTCAAGATTTAGAAAGCTGAAAAATTGTCTTTCTACTTAACAATCCTTAGCTTCCCTGAAATGCATGTCCTGCGAGGACCTTTCTTACCCTTGAAAGAATTATCTCTATGAGAGAGAAGTTTTTGGATACACAAAATTGCGATTACCAAAATAATTACGTCAATTCATTAAGTATATTTTGAATTTGTTACAACTAATTGCTTTTTGCAATTGGGGTTAAAATACTTTGGGGTTTACGTTTTGTAATACATTTTGCAATTGGGGTTTACTAGTTAAAAGATGAGAAAAATTGAAAAGAGACTGGGCTCGCTTCTCAAAAATACACTAATTATTAGCATCGCACTTAACTGATTGTACTACATTTGCAGCTAAAGAATGAAGCAGAGCACGGACCAACAGAACCTACAACATAATCGGTGAATACGCAAGTTTAATTACACAAAAACACACGAGTTTACAAATTAGCTGGCATGTTTATATTGTAATGCAAGGTTGTATATTTATTTATCAATATACTTCGAAAAAGTACTGAAGTGATCTAAACATTTCTATAAATCGTTATGGCAAACCTAATAAAACGTTTAATCAAAGCTAGTATTCTTTTTGATTTTTCAGTGTAATGTTTCATTGTTTACGAAAAGTATTAAGAACATCTAAACAGTTGCTTCTAAATCCAGGATGTGTGTGGGAGAAACTATTGCCAAAATAATAGGTGTGAATGTGCCATGTGACGTCACTCGCGAAATGAGGCTTGCTTCGATAGCACCCAACCTCTCGTGGAGCGTTGTTTGCACTCGTGATGCTTAGGTTGGCGTTAAAAAGCATGAAACATCTACTTTCGTCATTGAGCAACGCTTTTAACTAACGTAATTTAATAATAGGTTGTGGCTCCTTTTCCAATTCCTCCGTGCCCTTTCTCCTCAGGATTTGACAATGAATTTTAAGCACATGTAAAATTGGAATTTACAAATTTGTGGATGTTTGTTTTTGGTTTACCAAAAAAAAACTGTTTCTTATATCATATACGATTGTAATTTTGAGCTAATCAAAAGCGAATGATAATTTTCCGTCCGACCCTATTCTAATTTTAAAGCACCAACAGGCAACTTTACACTTCACATCGTAACACAAAACTTTTTGCAGTTTTCACGATATTTTTTAAAAGAATCGAAAGTTATCAAAATCAACTCAAACAAGTTAGAAAACATTACGATAATAATCTAACAACATGAGACTCATCAATTCTATTTAGAACAATCGAGTATACATGTTACGCAAAGGTATGTAGGCACGGGACGACATCAGCTTAGCGAAGTCACTGGTGTCACAGGTGGGAAGCAGGGGTGAGAAAACGTCGTGCGAATGTAGCGAGTTGGGTCAAACACACTGGTTGGTGACGACATAAAGAAACATTTATTAATTTTTACGAACTTTTAATGGAAATTGACATGTGAACAGAAACTGCAGTTATACAAGCATTGATCATTACACCAAGGTAACATTAACGGACGTTTCTACTTAGTGTTAAAGAATGCAATATAAGAGAACAATTAATTCTAATTACAAATAACTCAAATGAATATTTGTAAGAAAATAAATTCTTCTTCACTTCAAGCATAAGGCGGCTCCCTGTTCCGTCTTCACACATCAAACCATCTATTAAGTGGTCTTCCTACACTCCTTCTTCCTGTTGGGTTGCACTGTAACGCTTGTTTAGGTAGCCTATTATGCTCCATTCTTTCTAAATGGTTTTATCAGTCTTGTTGACGTAGTTGTATGGAATCATTTAAGCGAAATATATTTAATTCTTTTCATATATTTCTTTGTTTATCTAGCAAATTACATCCTTTTGCTCTCCTTAAAAATTTCATTTCCGTAGCTTGAATATTTAATTGTTACATTCCTGTTTACGTACGTATGTTCGAAGTAATATACACAGTATAGATTAGATTAGATTTATTTAAACTGCAATTGGGCATAACCCGGTGGCAGCTAATTACAAAAACATAAATATACACAGCCTTTCTGTAATATAGAACTCCAAAACCACTAATAGTAATAATAATAATAACAACAACAACAACAACAATAATAATAATAATAATAATAATAATAATAAGAAGAAGAAGAAGAAGAAGAAGATGCAAATTATATACTAATTGTAGTAATAATAAAGTTAAAATAATGATAATAATATTAAAAACTGACTGATTCATAAAACATTAAATTACATTAAGAGAGAAAACACACACACACACTGCATTTGTATTACACTGCACTTCACTTCACTAAGACCTGAAAACATTTCCTTCTTTATTTCTCTGCTATACACTGCACTACACCTCACTTCACAATAGAACACTTATGCATCGCTATATAACCCACTATTCTCCCTCATTTACTTAATAATACCCTAAATTAATTTCCTAAACTGTTGAACACTTTGAGGAAAGGGTTCAAAGGTTTTTGCAGGCAATCTATTCCATTCCGTAATCGTTCGATTTGTAAAAGAAAATTTCCCGACATCCGTTCTCTGCTGTCTTAAATTTATTTTGTGCCTTTGATCCACTCTACTGATGTATGTAGGAATACATAGCCGCCGATTAATTTCTTTCCAAGCTGGATGACCATTATAAGCTTTATACAAGGCGCAGAGTCTTGCTACTGATCGCCTGTTTTTGAGTGAATCCCACCCTGCCGTTTTCTTGTCCCTGAAAGTAAATTTAGCTGCCCTATGCTGAATCCTTTCCAAGTGTTTACTCTGCATAATCTTGTGCGGATCCCAACAAATTGTTCCATATTCCATTATTGGACGAACAAGAGATAAATAAGCAATTTCCCTCGCGTTTGCCGTACTCTTTTTTAGGATGCGCATTACAAAGTGAAGAGATCGCCAGGCTTTCCCTACAACAAAATCTACGTGTTTTCTCCAACTTAATTTACTATCGAAATGAATTCCTAGGTACTTGCACGAGGAAACTCTCGGAATAATGTCATTATTTAAACGGTAATGTGTTTCACTGTAATTATGACCCCTGCCAAAAGTGATGGATTTACTTTTTAGAGCTATTTATGGACATTCCGTTATTTTCCGCCCAGTAATGTAACGCATCAAGATCCTTTTGCAGTATTTCTTCATCTCTTTTCGAGTTAATACTACGATATATTATGCAATCGTCTGCAAATAGCCGAACATTTGAGGTTAATTGCGCCGGCAGATCATTGACGAAAGCTAGAAATAGAAGGGGTCCAATGACACTCCCCTGCGGTATTCCTGACGTAACGCTTGCCCCGGAAGATAACTCTTGTCCAATTCGGACTTTCTGTTTTCTATCTCGCAGAAACTCGCTAATCCACGCCACCACCCTGGGGTCTATGCCTGAATTCATTAATTTCTGTACAAGCCGATCGTGTGGAACGACATCAAATGCTTTAGCAAAATCTATAACTACTGCATCTACTCTCCCGCCCGCGTCAATTTCATCTGCTAGATCCTGAAATAGCGTGACTACCTGACTTTCGCATGAATAACCACTCCTGAACCCGTGTTGCCCATCGTAGAGCCATTTTTTAATTTCCCATTCTTTCTTAATGTAACTCCCAACTAGATGCTCCATAAGCTTGCACACCACTGACGTAAGACTTACCGGCCTATAATTGCATAATTTAGTTTTGTCACCACTTTTAAAAATTGGTACGACAAAGGCTAATTTCCAATCTTCCGGTACTTTTGAATTATTCAAAGACACGTGAAAAATTCTAATTAGGTACGGTAATATTGCCTTTCCTGCCAGTTTAATTAAATCCGTAGAAATGTCGTCTGGACCCCTTGACTTACCATTTTTCATTGACTTTACTTTATTCCATAGAACGTTTACTTCAATATTAAACTGATTCGCAACCGAAGGCCCTTGAATAAATGGATGGTCCGTACTATTTTTGAAAACCGAACTAAAATACTTATTAAATGCATCCGCTTTTGCCCGATTGTCAGTAATTAGCGTGTTTCCATTTTCGCGAATAACTGGGATATCCTCTTTATTTCCTTTCCTTCTACGAACATATTTATAAAAGCCTGTCCAGTTATTTCCCTTCCCACCTAGAATATTCTTTAAATATGCCTCCTGAGCAATTTTCTTTTCGCGCTCCAATTCTTTTGAATGATTTCGAAAAATATTCATATGCTCGCTACTACGCTTTCTGTTCTTAAATGCCTTTCTCGTTATCCTCTTCATTCTCCTAATTTTTGCATTGTAGTATTCTGGATCCGGATTATTTTTTAGAATTTTGCACGGAACAAACTTTTGCAAAGCTTCGTATATAATATCTTTAAACACGCCCCATATTTCTTCCATACCGCCCTCTGTTCTTAGAAAGCGGTCATATTGTTCCCTAAAGAAGCCTTGAAGCCCGCTTACATTTGCTTTCTTGTATTGCCGTACTTTCGTTCCTATTGTAATGCCTTTCCTTGAAATATTTCCGTCTAAGTCAAGAAGAACCGCTTTGTGGTCACTAATACCCTCAACAACTTCACAAGATATGAAAAGTTCTTTCGGCCTAATTAGGTAGACATCCAAAATCGCATCCTGTCGCGTCCCGGTCCGAACTACCTGGATAAAACCCTCTTCCCAGACCAGCCCGTTTACTAAATTTTGGACTTTCCCTTCGCTAACGGTTCCCTCCCAGTTTACGCTCGGAATATTTAAGTCGCCTCCAATAACAATAGCATGGCCATTTTCGTTTCCCGTTCTCTGAATGATGTTATCTAAAATGTCATATCCATCGCTCGGAGGCCTATAGCATGCAATAATTTCTAAAACAGTTCCTGACGTAATAATTTCTATTCCCATCATTTCAAACTCTCTACTGACCCACTCTAATCTAATATTAATGTCCTCTTTGACGCAAATAAAGACTCCGCCCCCTCTGCTAATTCTATCCCTCCTAAGGATCTTGTAATGGGAATGAAAAATTTCAGAGGACCCGATTTCCTCAGTTAGCCACGACTCAGTCCCTATCACTATGTCGGGATCGCAGGCATCAACTAGATTCCAAAACTCTATTTCTTTATTGATTATACTACGACAGTTCACCTGCAACAACCTAAGGAACCCCTTCCTCACCTGAAAGTGTTCTTGAAAGGGCGCGTCCCTCGAAGTATAGAGAAAGTTACGTAATGCTGCGCGAAAAAAACGGCAGATTTTTGGCAGAAAAAAATCATTATGGGGCCCTGATAACGAAAAAGTGGATAAAACCAGTTGCTAGATTAAGAAAAAATCCCCTAAACATATAAAGTAAAGTTTCTCGAGAACTCAACCATTTTTTTGTGAAAACTAGCTCAAAATTCCGCATTTTCAGAAACGTTCAAACGCCATTTTCTCGTAAATGGCTCCAAATTGTGTTTTCAAACTTTTGGAACCGATAGTCCTAATTGCACTCTTTAATATGAAGTAAAGTTCATTTTGAGGTATTTTCTTGTTGTTGTTATTTTCAAAAATTACACAAATGTAATTTTTTTAAAGATCTCTCACATCACATCTTTGTTATGCACATTACTAGCAATTTGTAAACATTATTATATTTATGAGTGTAAGTGCTTCAAATGACATCAAATTAAAATTTTCGAAAACTCAAAAATTTTCTATGAAAATGAGCTTCAAATTTCGCATTTTTAGAGGCGCTTAAAAGCCATTTTCTTAAAAACAGCTACAAATTTTTAAAAGAAAATTGCCATTTAAGACGAAGTTTTTGTGTTTTTTAATATTCTAAAATTAATATTTCCGTTTTACCATTTGGAAACAAAAATTAAGAAAATGTCAAAACAATTTACTTTGGGCGGCGATAGATGGCAGCAGCAAGAGTATGAGGCAATTCCAAGTAGCTAGACTAGACCCAAGGAAATAGAAAGCTAATACGGAAAAGTCTGTGCCACTCTGTGGCATCACTAGTTAGATCTTTCCTATCAATCTGATTTGGCAACAAGTGACTACTACTCTTCACACAGACAGATGAAAGATTTGCTTTCTTTGCATAGCGTCAACAACTGTGCATAGCTTCGCATGGATTCTGCTGCTTTTTCGTGTATCGTAATCTGAAAATTGTATTATAATTCTTAAGATTTGGGCGGAAATTTCCTATGCAACATTGGCACTCGTACGGATTTATTTATCGATGGCTCTCATGAATTGAAAAACGACTTTCTCTTAGATTATTATATACAGATGTCTCAGAAAAGTGTTCCAAACTTCAACGGCAGGAAAGAGAGGTCCCGGATCACATTCTGGCGCAAATAGTATTAGTTTGCCTGCTAAACACGAGTACAAGAGGAGCTGCAAATGGGTGTAACTTAATTATCCCATCACACGCCTGCCTCGTTGGATGAGGGGTGGCCTACTGGCCTCTCTGCACCCCAGGGCGGGAAATCCACAGGAGCTGGCACTCTTGTGGCATGTACAAGAACCCTGGCAGATGCCCGGCAAAATTAAATCCTCCGACGATATCCCGCCCTAACGCGATCTCACTTTCTCCCAACCAGACAGTTCGGATATAGTTAACTGAGGCTGCCATCTGGCGGAGAAAGTGAGAGTCAAATCCCAGGTGCATTTGAAGGACCGCCCGCGTGGTGCGCCTGCTTATAACTGCGATATTTTGTAACTTTGCTCTTCAAGGCCCGTCTTCACGATGGAATATGGCAGGTATTTCTCGTCTTTCTCATCGTGCCGTTAGATATCGCATGATCGCGACCTTATCAAGCAGTGCTTGCGATCATGCCACTTCTAGCGGCATGACCATGAAAGACGCGAAATGCCGTGTGATATTCCATCGTGGCCATAGGAGCTTAAGAGGCAAAGTTAGAAAAATCGCACTGTAGATATAGGTCCCCTGACCCCCGACGGAGGTAGGCGTCCAAAGAAGCCTGGGTTGACATTCGGGTGCGAAACAACTGCCTAAGGGCAGTCTCTCCACGTAGCAAAACGTGATATCTTCAACATTTATTCTGAGACGATCTGTAAAAAAGGAGATAACATGGCATTGTCTAGTCAGTTCCGTGAGTGATTTGTTGATACTTATTGATACCATGTGTTGGATTTGTTCTTCATAATTTCCATGTAAGGAAATACATTTACATGCGTAATTCTCATATTAAAGTTAAATTCTATTGCAAGTTGAATTAAACGCGTGATGAAAGACGTAACGTAGGGTCTTTCAAATTCGGTATTTATTTCTTGTCTATTTGTCTCTGATATGATGACGTAATTCACAAACATGCATATTCCCAACTGGTTTTGTAGACTATATATATATATATATATGTATATATATATATATATATATATATATATATATATATAGTGATATACCAGAATATGATAGATTTTATTTAATGATGTTAGCTATAAATGGGTATACAATATGGCGGTATATGCGGCCTTAGCAACGTCAGCGCAGAGGTTGGCAAGGTCAACAAACTATTCACGGGCTTTGATGACGTCAGGACGCCGGCTAGATGGCTGAAGAACATAAGATGTAATTGGTGCAAAAACGAATGACTGTCTGAGGTCGCGGCTACTCGGATTTGTAAGAGACGCACGGGTTGGCTATTAAAGATCAGATAGTCTAATGTTGCCGCCGTGTTTTGAAATAATAGAAGGATGGACGCCTACAGAGCCATAAAGAGTTTAAAAATGCATTAAACAGAATATTCCGACTCTGGGTGTCGTGGAGTGTAGATCGAACATTCCGTCTCTGGGTGTCGTGGAGTATAGATCGAACATTCTCTCTCTGGGTGCCGTAGCGTAAAGATCGTTGTAGACAATATAGTGGGAAAGTGAGACTTGTATAGTTTTATTGTGCGAGAAGTGATAGTTTGTTTCCGGACTTTGAAAATAATTTACCAGAAGTGATTTCGCGGCGGACTTGTTCCGATTTTCGGACATTGCAGTTGGACTTCAATAGTTTACGTAACCAGTGGGAGAGACTAGGAACCGGGGAGCGTCGGATAAGAACTAACAAATAGTTTAGGCAGTGTGGACTGGACGTGTCAGCAGCGGCGCAAGAACGAAGAAAGAAGCGGAAATTGGAATTAACAACGGCCAAGTGAGAAGCGACCACGGAGCGTTGGCATGCACAAACGGTAAAAAATACTGCAGTATAAAAGAGACAATTTATTTCAAAAAGGGTCATGACCATCAGATTAATTGTTTAATTTAAAGTTAAATAAATTGTTGAATTTTGTTCTTTGGAAAAGAAAAGAGTTTTTCATTTGTCAATCATAATTGTTAATTAGTTGGAAGCATAATTATTACATTTCAGATTCCACGCCATACTGTATAGTTGGCAGATCAGGTAATCGGCTATCGAGGCGATAGCGAGTATTTGTATCCGGACCCATCGACCCAAGCTAGCTGGATGTTTAGATAATTTTGTTAAATCAGATAGAAAAACTTTGGTAGTAATTCATGTAACCTGTTTCTGGCGCCCAAATCTTAATAAATTTGGAACAGGACATGATTACAGCCACGCTTTTGATGAGACGTTGAGAAAGGTATAATTTCAATATATATATGTATATATATATATATATATATATATATATATATATATATATATATATATATATATAATAGTTATTGGTATATGTATACCAATATTGTTAATAATGTAAGATTTATTATATATAACAAATATTACATTATTGACAATATTGGAACCATGTAAATCACAGGCGAGAGACAATCCCTAACCTCCAACTTCACTCACAGAAGTGGCACTTTGAGGAATTCCGCTTTCCAACCCATTAGGCTGGCAGAGGAATCCGTTTCGTGGAGGATGTGGGCTGCGCTCAACTGTGCAACGGCCGTCTCGTGGGCCGCGCGCGCCGCTGACGTGCCCTGTCTTGTTGCAGAGCGGGTCGTGCGAGAGCCTGGCGGCGTCGGGCGGCGCGGCGTCGGTGGGCGGCGGCGGCGGGGCGGCGGGCGCGGGCGCGGGCGCGGGCGGGGGCGGGGCGGCGGGCGGGCCGGGCCCGCGCGCGGCGGGCAGCGTGCCGGGGCTGCTGGACTCGCTGTCGTCGTGCGGGTCGGCGAGCGAGCTGCTACTGGCGCCGGCCGCCGAGCCGCCCGAGCCGCAGGTCCCGCGCGTCGTCGCCGCCTGCTTCCGCCACCTGGAGCGCTTCGGCCTCGACACGCTCGGCCTCTTCCGCGTCAGCACCTCCAAGAAGCGCGTGCGACAGGTGAGTGCCTTTGCCGCTGCCATGCGTTCCTCTCACTGCCTCAACTGACAAACGCATTAGTCTCGTTAGTGTAGTACGTGCTTTATCACGCGTAATGGCGGTCACGTTCCCCCGCTGGAAGGCGAGATGCGCCGCCGACCTACAAGTCGGCTTCCATTTCCCCGCATTCATTCTGAGATCAACTGCCAAGCTCATTACTCCCGCAAGTATAATATATGTTATTTTTCTCTAGAGAGATGACGGTGATATTCCCCCGCTGAATGGCGAGATCCTACGCCGACCTACACGTCGGCTTAAACGATTTCCCCAACCAGGTATCTCTCAGCCATTGGGCACTGTCCTGCTCGTGAACACGCTGTAGGCCGACGGCTAATCTCTCGACGTGTGTGGTAGTGTAGTGCATGTGCGTGTCAGTGCTAGTAAGGGGAAGGAAATGTCAAGGAAGAGGAGGGAAACATCGCGCACGGTCCTCTGCCCGTTTTTTAGAGTACTGCACCGACACTCCTCTTGTGTCGAACCAAAGAAAACTACCGATCAGAGCGGCGGGCTGCTAGAATTCTCCTCCAGACAACGACTGAATTTGACCTAGTTATCTACCTAGAATCAAAAACCCTGTCACTGTCGAGATTCGAATAATAGGACATGTCTGTCGGAGGCGCTGTAGTGATATCAGTTGATGTCCTGAGCCATCTACGCTGATAGCGATTTCCAATTCAAGTCTAGACTGTGGCGCATTTTCAACACATAACAACACAACGCATGTCAGCTATACATAATGTCCAAATTAATTCCCGCCGGGGGGGAAATTTTGGAGATCAATCACCAGGCGAATGCCGGAGCAGTACCCTAATAAATGGGTCGCTAACTTCTCTTTCTCTTCCATTTCCTCTCTTCACCCTTCATTACACACGCTTTCTCTTTTGTGGGCCAGGCCACTAGGAGTAGGGGAGCTTCGAGCTTGTTCCGGCTAGGGCATACCTGAAGCAGGAACATACTGCAAGCCCACGAGTAAATTGGCGGCCTATCTCACCAACATACACTACGGGAATCCTGACCACAGACGTTGATGCTACCTGGAACACTAAATTGTTCTCTCTCGACCGCAAAATCTCTCCACTGACCGCAAATTACTAATGTGCTGAAATTCGATAGTGTAGGTTTTCGAATGCAGTGTGACTCGTGCTGCTTCGCTGAATTAGTCCATCGTTTCCGCCTCAACTTCTTTTCGGTCTAACATAGATCTCCTCAAAACTATCAACTATCCGAAAAATTGGGCGTATGAAATTACGTGCACTTTCAAACTTTATTTGCTACCATTGGGTAGTGAAAGGGAAAATTACGTAAGTTTAACATTTCCAATGAGTTATTGATTAATATGACTATTTAATGTTTACAATTTAGACATTTAAATTTGGCAAATGTTACTCCCTGATTCAGGTAGTTTAGCTAACCAATTAAATTACACTTCCTAATAAGGTAATACATTAAATAAATCGTAATATCACGCTGTACAACTCGGGATAGTTTGGAACGGCAAAGTCCTTTCCGACCGTTCTGATGACGTCATTGGCAAGATGGAATGTCCAGAAAATTTCAGACATCTTTGCAGACAGTAGAAGGTGCGGATCCTCACTTCCCGTCCGGGCCGGGCTAGTGCGCGCACCCTTACGGAAATCAATGTAATCAACTTTTAAAAGCCCACCGTCCGTCTGTGCCGTACCGACCCAGTGCGCGCTAGGCTTAACCCTTTGCGTACGTAGAGCATGTGTGACATGCCACCCATGAATGCACTCTGCGGTCGGAGGTTTCTGAGCTCTGCGAGGTCCTACAACTCGTAAGGCATGTCTAAGATGACAACGGAAAAAGGCTGCACAGCTCGTAGCCGATACTCGCCATTCCCCCTTTCCACTTCTTTTTCACATTATTGCGTTAACATTGTTTAAAAATAGAATAGTAGCCAGGATCTATTGAACAATGAAAACTTTACACCACCAGGAAAATACGTGGTCATTTGTGGCATGATCTACGAGTTCATCAGGGATTTTGGTGTGGCATCTGAGACACGCCCCATGAGTTGTAGGGCGGATCACATTACATACTGGTACGAGCTAATAGCCATTATTCTCGTGGCATCTCTGGCATGCACGAGCTGTAAGACGTGTATTATGCGCGTGCGCGTGCGTTGCAGCTGCGCGAGGAGTTCGACTGCGGGAAGGAGGTGGCGCTGGGCGAGGAGCACTGCCCGCACGACGTGGCCACGCTGCTCAAGGAGTTCTTCCGCGACCTGCCCGACCCGCTGCTGCCGCGCGACCTCTACCACGCCTTCGTGCACACCCAGCGTAAGTCACCCACCGCCTACGAATTCTCTTGTATAATGATACACATTTCATTACGAGACACGTTCTTGACCAATCACAGAGAAGTTTACAAATCAAGTATTGACAATTAATCACTGAGAATCCTTCTTGTAAATGTTTCATTCAATTGTGTACATTAAAATTACATGTGATAATGTATTAAACTTTTCATTTCTAATTTCTTTTATTAGTAGTAATTTTATTCGTAGAATTTTTTTAAAAATGAATTGGATCGTAATTTCACTTTGATGCTATTTGACTAGCTTAGTGGTAGTTATTGGAGATAACATTTGACTAAGTTTAAGATCTGAACGCAAGACAATTTGGATTATATGTTGCTGACTTGTGGTTGTCCTTAAAAAAATTCTAGTTTAAAATGTCCTGTGCATCAAAGATGGACAGGACATTTTAAACATCTATAAATAAGAGAAAAGGCGAAAATGGTGACGTCGGAATTATTGCCGCAACTTCTGTATTCCCTCGCAGGCGGTCTGGTAAAACAAAGTCACTGCGGTGGAGAGGGAGCTGTCCGCTAGGTGGCCTTGGCTGAATACTCCATGCCTATTGCCATGAAACGATTCAATGTAAAAGTTTAGCTTATAAAAGTCGTAGAAAAAGTACCGCATGATACTCGATGTAATGGGTATTAATACACTCGTGTGAAGTTGACGATACTCGCTCGTTCCTCGCTCGTATCGTAATATCACACTCATGTATTAATACCCATCATTACATCATCGTTTCATAAAGTACTAGTATGATTTAAAGTCTTCGTAATTTCAATGTTTTTTCGTGTTTCATCGGGATGAGTAAATGTGGATCGGTGCCGCGGGTCGTGAGCTCCAGCACCGTGTTGTATGTGGCCCACTCCCCAAGTGTCACCCTTCGTCCCTGGGCTTTTCAGCTGGGATGGGACACCACACCAGCCGCCGCTACCAGCATGAGGCTGGCCACGCCAGGTAGCGATCCAAACGGTCTTACGGAACACAACGGACCGCTACCTAGGCGCGGCCAAGGTTCCTGCAGTCGGCTAAAAGGGGTTGGCATGAATGGGACTCACGAGCTATGCTGCTGCGGATGATAATTAATTAATTCGAACCCGTAATTCCGCACGTCTATGCCAGGGGGGGTCGTAGTACGATAATAGAGGTACACGGGTCCGGAGGTTAGTTAGTCACTGCCGGCGGCAGAAAGTGACACAACCATCTTATTTATTTTTGTTAATTTATTTCATTTCATTTTATAAAACAGTAGTATGGAGAGACGTGCAGTCTTAGTAGTCCTTCCTCGAATGACTCGTTGGAGTTGAAAAGGTAAAAAAGTACTCAATTCACAAATGTGAATGTTTGAGTATCTAAATATATTCCGTTTTTGCTGTTCAGCCATTTGACTGCTACAAATACTACTTCAATTATTAGTGCTGCATAATGACGCAAACTTTCTTGGCCTAGTTTCCTAATGTCTTTAGTCTGGGTTAGCTTTTCGGTTTTGCCCTGTACTCTTCCCAGCTGCCTTCCGGTGCCCAAAACACATTTTTCACATTTTCACAATATTTTCCAAAACCACAGGACTTTGCACCAGCGCACATTGACAGGTGAATATTAGTTTTGGAAACATTCCTACGAGTAGTTTAGGTGTGAGTGCAGTTTATAGATAAACAGACAGATCGAAGGACGAACGTTTTAAAAAAACGAAACACTTTTTCGATGTAAGGGGCCCCCGAAATGTATTTCCGTGGAAATCCCCAAATAGGTTTTCCGCAGCATTACCTAACTTTCTCTATACTGTGTATATTACTCCGTATATACATACCTATAGAAAAAAGTAAAACGATCGTTTGGAAGGCGCGGGTGGAGAGAGTGGAAGGAGCATGGAAGGCGCGGGTGTACGTAGCCCTTGTTCTGTTGCAGGCATCCGCAACCGGCGCCTGCAGTTCGAGGCCCTGCAGCACCTGGTGCAGCTGCTGCCCGCCGCCAACCGCGACACGCTGCACGCGCTGCTCACCTTCCTGGCCGTGGTGGCGGCGCACGCGGGCGAGCACCGCGACGCCTCAGGTGACACGCCCCCCCCCCGCACTCCCTCGCGCCCACTGTCAACCTGATGTCACTGCAGTCTCTCTGACCGGGAGGTCCTAGGACTCCACTACCCACGGCGGCAGGATTCTCGACACTATCTTGTCAACTGGGTCGAATTCAGTCGCTGTTTGGGGGAGAATTCTTGTGGTCGCGTGCCTGTTCGGTACTTTTCCTGGATTTCTCCCATCAACACCAGGCGAATGTCGGAGCAGTACCCTAACAAACGGACCACGGACCGCGCGCTTTCCTTCCTCTTCCTTGTCTTACCCTCTCCTCTTACACACACACACACACACACCCTAGCATGCACTACGCTTCCACACATACCGGGAGACCGGTCGGGAGCTCACTGCTTTTCCCGGCAGGGGCGGTGTCTCGCTGGTAGGAGATACCTGGTTGAGGGGACAACCTCGCTAGTCGACGGTAGGTCGGCGCCAGGTCTCGCCGACCAGCGGGAAAAAGATCATCGCTACCTCCCGAGGAAAAACACTCACTACACTGACGGGACGAATGACCAAAGTAGTTGACGCGCTCGGAAACAAGATTCAATCAATCAATCGGGCCCACTGTCCCCACGAGCTGCACAGCTAGGACCAAGGGGATTGGCACCTAACTTGGCCCCAATGGTGGACCGGAAGGGACCCGAACCGTGATCGTCGTAGATGCTTCGGACAGCCTTCTTCAGGGCGAATGCCACTTGGATAGTCGAAGTGAAGAAGATAGCAGTTACACGGTCAAAAGATGCCAGCAAACGTAAAGTCTCGCACATTATCATATTTAGGGCTAATGTCTGCAAATGTTTTGAACGACATTCGCCCCAAAGATGGACGCAACTTGACGGCAGAAACATTGCACACGGCGTTTCGCAAAAAACAGGACAATAGTCTGTTCTCTTGTTCATGTTGCCGAGAGTGTTGTTACTGCTGACTGTTGGTATCCTTTCAATTACTTTGTGTCTAGTGTGGCATTCCCTTAAAGGAGTAGGTGGTAATATGTGACTTCCAGTGGAAACTATATAAATAATAATAATTATTACTAATATTATTATAGTTATTATTTGGAACAGCTCATATTTTGCGCAAAGTATTGAAGAGGTACCGACAGTCCCCAGATCTGCTCCTTGGGTAGCTGGTTGCAACCTGGAGTAGATTTTATATTCAGCCGACTCAAAACATCTTTAGGTGCGATGTAGATAAAAAAATTGAAATAATAATAATAATAATAATAATAATAATAATAATAATAATAATAATAATTTTCTACTTAAATTTCGAGAAATTCTGTCAGTCTTATTTTCTTTTCATACCGTCTTGTTCCAGTCTTTTGAAGATACAAAACGTACGTTTTTAGGTAATAAATATAGCAATTTTACAAATTTTTGTGGTTTACTTAATATTTTACCATTCATTTTTACAGTTATTTTAATTATTAATGCTATTAAGTGATTAGAATTAGACCTTCCGCTTGGAATTGAAGAAAATGTATATGAGTGGTATTTTGCCGCCCCCATGTTTTCTTTGAAGCGTGCGGTGCGCGAGCGTGTGTGTCGGTGGGTTGCAGGCGAGTGGGTGACGGGCAACAAGATGGACAGCAACAACCTGGCCACCATGTTCGCGCCCAACGTGCTGCACTGCGTGAAGCCCGGCTCGGGCTCCAAGGAGATCAGCGCCGAGCGCGCCGAGGACCGCATCGACGTCATCAACGTCGTGCGCGCCATGATCGACCACCACCGCGCCATCTTCACGGTCAGTCGCACTGTCGTCATATTATATACCTGCCCTCAGCGGCTCTCACGCGCAACCAATCTTCACAAATGAGGTCTCCAAAGAAAGAGAATTTTACTGTGACGTGACGAATTACACTTTAACTTTAAAAATGTGAAGGATTTGTTTAAAAAATCATTTAAATATCCATGTAAAATGCAACCTGCAACACAAGTCACGTCATATATATATATATATATATATATATATATATATATATATATATATATAGTTAAATAATTCCTAAACGAAGCGTTCTAGAGCTTTAAAAACTAAAATTTTGATGCCTCCGGTCTCAAAGAAACGTTCCTCTCACCGTAATCTACACGATTAGATCTTGACCATTCTATAACGTTATTGCTGGTTCGACTCTTCTGGATTTTATCCCGCATGTTCAGAGCCTTTTTTAGCACTATCCGTACCTACTAAAAGTTTAAACAAAAAAATTTGGAGCCGTTTTTGATAAAATTTTGTATTTATAATTTTTTTAAAATTGCACATAGTGTACGCAATATTGCGCGAAAACTACTAAACTTTTCAAAAAAATGTATATGACCTTAATGAAAGATTTTTTTTCTTAATTTAGCAACTGGATTTATGCACTTTTTCGTTATCACGGCCCGGCAACGAATATTTTTTCTCCAGAAAATTCGTCATTTTTCGCGCAGCATTACATAACTTTCCCTATACTACGTATATTACGCCATATATATGTACGTATACGGGGAATTAATAGTTTTTGAAATAGCGGCATCCCCCACAACCTGGTGGTAATGCGGGTAGTATCGGGGCCAGGCAAGGCAGTGCGGGGCGAGGACGGGTGAGTTTAAGCAGGCTAGGGCAGAGCACGCAAAGTCAGACTGGGGTGAGAATGCATTCTATATTCTGTCTATTCACTATATTCAAAATGATTCCCTATTTCTGCCTGAATAGTTGAATAAGGTAAATAAATATCTGCACAATAAAAGTATTCGCCTTTTATCTTCCCGTGTGATTTAATCGGACGGGTTTGCGTTAGTACTTCAGAATAAGACAAAACTCCAGGGCAAAGCTTCAGAAAGCGATTTCTCAAGGTAACATTCATATGAATACGTTCAGTTTTCAGAGGAGAGATATTACCCACCTTGTCAGAAGCATAGGAGGAGGTTGATGGAAATTGAAGTATCTCCCAAATGTTTGGTACATTTTACATTTTCAACCTCAAATTATTAAGTATTGTTAAAATTAATCAAAATGTATTGTGTTTAAATTTGAAAAATATGTTATAATAAAAATTAAATTCCATAATATATTCAATCAAGTTAATTCTTATTTAACTTACGAAATTGGGCAAAAAGGGAGTTCGAAATAATGTCCCTCCTAAGGCAGGTGTTTGTTGGTGGTAAATTTTGTTACAAGAATTTTAAAAAGTTACATTCTGCGAACTAGATTTGTAGTGTCCCAAAAAGAGAAAAAAATACTAAAATATTATGGATAGGTAGGTCACAAAAGTAAATTTATGATCTCATTTCCGAAATACGTATTTGAGGACACTAAGATAGCTCGCTAAAAAAGCTTTACCGGATCCCTTATTTAGCCGTTTTCATCTTCTCTGTACAACGATTCCAATCCTAAAAGATTTATTGGCCTCAAACGTTTCGTAAAACTAGCTTATGAAGCGCACGCGACAAGGAGACACGGAAATAAAAAAAAAAGTTCAAAGAACTATATCTGCGATTCTACGTACTATTCATTTTTCAAAGTAATTTTACATTAATAAAATCAGTGCATTAATTTATGCTGAGGGCAAAATAATATATTCGCGAGTGAAATTGTTTAGCTCCCGGAGGAAAGTAGCAGCTGAAAATGCTAATTTTCGTCAGTGAATTAAGTAGGAATTTTCACTGTCTAGTGGCTGAGGTTATTGTATCCGTTACCTTCAATTAAACGAAGATGAGAATATTGGCATGAAGCGTCTAAATTGTATGTGCGTTCAAACGAAAAACCTATTTTATCATTTTAATTACAAACATCATTTTAATACGATTATAGTCAAGCATACGTAAAAAAAGACAAATTTCAATAGGCCTACGTGCATTAGTAGGAAAATTACATTGTCAACACATTTTTTAAAAACATCGAAATAAAAGGTAGTCGTTAGGGTAAAAAATATAGTACTCGTAATATAGAACTGAATACAGTAATAAATAGATGCAGCGCTAATGAACAGAATTAATTATCATATAAGTCAATGTCTAAGTACCTATGACATCGGGAGAGAAGTCGGCAGAGGCAAAATAGATGTTGCTGTGGTTGCTGTTGCAGCTGCCAGCCGAGACGCTGGACGAGGTGTACCTGCACATGATGGACAGCCACCCCGAGGCCCTGGACCAGCTGCTGCGCGTGCGCGAGGCACAGGCTGACGAGTGAGTGCCCCTCCCCCCCCGCCCCCCCCGCCACTCCTGCGGCAGGGCTTAGGACTGTTTGCCAACTTCCCCCCCACACACACACACACACGCCGCTCCGCCCTCCAAGGCAATTACTTCCTTCTAACAGGAAAGCAAACCATGCGTACAGAGCGAAGCTTCCACATTACGGTTTTGTCTCAACACCCTTTCAGTACGAGTTTGCAGGGGACGGACGGGACTCGGTCAATATAACCTTGCCTGTCGAGGACATTCGACAACTCCCCTTAAAATGCCCTTAACGTGAATGCCCCATATTTAGTCTCGAAACGCAGCAATTTTTGACAACAGAAAAGTTGCCAACCCTGCCGCTAGCGCAGTGTTTTCCGGAAAACCAATATTGCATCAACATATGTCTCATAAAACCAATATTGCAATCCATATAAAACGGCCTTCCGAAGTGTCCTGGTATTGATTTACTACCGATATCACCAATGACAATTTACGTGGAGCGGATGTGTATAGGAAAAAGATATATGACTTGTTCGCAATTCCCAGTTTTCGACAATTTCTTTTAAGGAAACCAAATCGAACCAAAATAGTCGCACATCTATCTACCGAGATACCCAACGTCCTAAGTCTATGATCTTGTAGTGAGCACTTTTCCAGAATACATTTACAAGCTTTTGATACGGTCGGAAACTCTCTCACACAGTGAATAATATTATTTGAAAGCTTTGTGACGGCAAGGGTTTTAATGAACGATGTAGTACCTTTCTATGTGTAAATTTTTACGCCACTGATTTAAAGAAAGCTACTTGATACCTGAGCCAACAGCGACTCAAAATTCCGTAATCTTCCAGACCTCCGATGTTTGCAAACAGTTCCAAGCCCAGTCTCAACACGCATGCCACCTAGTAGGTGTAGTTGTGTCTTCTATTGCAGCTCTGCGCAACACTCGAGCGGCGAAGACACGTACTGACACAAAAAAACACAAGCGCGGGCCGCTATGACACAACAATACACAGACGCGGATCGCATTGATAAACAACAAACAGGCGGTATGTGGAGAATTTTGCGAAATGTAAGTTCCTTACAATAAAATCTATCATAAATGTTTACCTAACAATATAAAAAGCAAATAAATTAACACAATGTGCTACAATTAAAATAAATCTATGTTCTTAAAATGTGTTCCTTAAGAAAAATTGTAATAATAAAACGTTTCCTAAATAAGTGCAACTGCACCTTCGTCAAGGTAAACATTTCGCCGCAAAGCTGTTCTTCGTAAAAACGAAAGATGTTCTGTGGAGCTTCTTCCTATGATCTATAAGACATTTTCTTCGCAGAAAATTCCTATCAATGTGTGTTTTAACTGTCGCTTATGCGCCAACGATAGTGCGAAACGAACTTACAACTACTAACTTACACAACTTTTGAGAACTGCGGCATCTGAACGTATGAGAGGTTACGCTTATGTGTACGCATTTTTATTTTATGTACCTACCATTTTGTTTTTTTTCAACTCAATGTTCAGACGAGTTAAAAGAAATTGTCATTGTTGGCCAGTAGTTAAAGATACTGAGAAAACAAATTCACAACAATGAAAATTGACAAAATTCAGCATAATTTTCATATTCAACGGATTTTGAATTTTTTTTCAAAACTGATTTATCATTTTGGATAATTGTCTCGAAAAGAAAAAAATTGATAAACAGCTACCAAGTTGAAATGAGACGTTCAAAGGGATTTCTTTTTCGTCAGCCTTTTCGTTGAGCGCGACAGATCCAGCTCGAGCACCCACCCGCCTGATCTCTTTGTGGAATAACTCTTAATTGCTAAACGTCAGATTGTGTGTGAGGCTAATTGTAACTGCCCCGACTGACTGCACAGCATGCTCTTCACTCGCTCTGTTCTTTTACAACATAAATTCATACAAGGTCAACTACATGTTTAATGAAATGTATATCCAGAATTGACTCAATATCGAAACATTACCGAATGTACAACTATTGCATTGCTTCTATGACCTCCACGCAGATTCCTGGCTGTATGTCCAATTGTGTTCTTGCTCGTCTGTACCCATGTTCAATTTCTTGTGGCACGGACCATTCGTACGCCTGAGACACATGTTAGCATGAATGTATTCCACTACTGTTAATGGACATCGGGTTGCTTGTGAAAATAATACTTTCGCAGCAAGATATACGGCATACGCAGTTAGTGTTTGTAAATTGAGACACGGGGTGATTTTCACGACCGATTATCATTAAACAACTTCGTGAGTAGCTCCTCTTGCATGCGCAACAATGACTATCTCAACATTATTTAGTGATTCAGTAATAATTTCAAAAAATAAATCTCACTTTGTACATTCCAGGTTTTTTAACCGAAAGATGCAATGTTCAATATTAAGCACCCCTCCGTATCACTGGACACTTACAGTAAACCAAAAATGTCGAAACTAAAGTGATACACTATATCAGGGTTGCTAACCTTAACGAGAATGAAACCAAAGTTTTGAAGAAAATTCTAAACGTATTTCATCCTCAAACAACGAAAATATATATTAAGTCCGTATGTTTAATGTTATCCACACACGCCTCATTCTACATGTAGCGGTTTACATCCGCGAGGGGTGTTTCCGCGATATAGCCATACTAATATATTTGCGATTTCCTGCGACAAAGAGTAAGCAAAACATGATTGAACGCGTGAAGGGCAAACGATGCTTCGGACAGGATTCGGACCTGCAAAGCATCGCGTCTGGCGAGCTGAATTGGCACTCTCTGTAGGTCTCCCATGCTCAGTGATCAATTTTGGCCTGTAGCTGAACATAAACGCACAGTGGTACTACTAAATGGTATGTAGTTTTATATGGCGTTTTGATTATGATATTTCGTAAGTGTATAGTTCCATTGGCCATTTTCTGAGAGTTTACTAAAATATTGAAAATCAACGTGGTACGCATTGTACAAGAAGGTCATACATTTCTTGAAATTCAAACGAACTTACGAAAAATCTATCTTGCAGTAGGTTTTTTTATCGTACATTCCTCCCAGCTTCTACTTTGATGCTCAATATGTGGTATCTGTGTCCGTTTGCGTCCACGCGAGTTTTACTGTTTTTAGTCTCCAGGAGCAACTTGCGAGAGCTCTGCAATATTATATATCAGCATGTGTGTGTTCAGAAAGCGATGACGAAAGAAAATGTCAACTGCAAGAATTATAGTAACCTACAACAGACTAACATTTCACTGAGTGTTTAAAGAAGTCCTTTTGTTATTCAGTGACACCAATTTCAAAGCACTTTGTCTGGTAATGGAATGAAATTGAGGATATGATTCCAAAGTAAGAGTTGGAAGTTACCGGATGAATTTTTAAGTATAATAAACTAAGTTGCAAAGGGGAGAATCTTTAATGATCACTTTTGCAGCCCAAAAAAATCGTACACAGTTCTTATAATTTAAAGTTAGTTAATGGACTCAGAGAGTTCAGAGAAGAATATTGAAGACTTTCGGAGATATAAAATTCATTCTAGAAAGATTGAAATGGATTGAATTGAATTGTTAAAATCCTCCTAGTAAGAATAGGGCACAAATAATGACGGCGACACAACCCCAAACGTTTTTTCAATTATACAAGTAGAAAATATGAGTAACAGTAATTGACGATCATCTTATTTAAATTTATACTACAGTTCTCTGCGAGTTGGTCTAGGGGCCACTCCGTTAATACTAATGCTTTTCGTGTTTATGCCTAAAACTGTCGCATCTGAATAAGAATTTGTGTGACTGGTATTTCGCAGATGTGATCTGTTCATTTTCTGAAGACGCAAAGGAGGTGAGAAATAGAGTGATGCCAACTGCGAGAAAGTATTTGAGAATAAAAACAAAGCAACTTCCTTGAGAAATCATGGCTTTTTTTTTTCAAAGACATTGGTAATTAGGGAAGGAATAGTTGGCTTTTGTAGGCAATCAGCCTGCTGTCCCATGTATACATTATTCTTCTTTACGAGTCATAAGACAGGTAATTTCAAATCCAGACTGTACAGATTCATTGGTAAGTCAGCAAATGAGTTCTTGGATCATCTGATGTTTGCACTTCACGAATTTTACAAACTATATTTCTCATTTTAACTTGTAAAAACTGTTTGTACTACCATTGTCAATTTATAACATCCCGCTAGTTTTGATCCACTGTGTAAATGCAAAATCTTGGTGCTTGTGCTCTTGCATAGTGTAAATGTAAAACCACTAGGCAAATGACATATATCATGTACTTATTATTCACGTCGATTTTACGTCAAATAATGGTTAATATAAGCCCCTATTATTTCTGCCCAGCTATGAAACCAAAATTGACCACTGTGCGACACATTGCCCCGTGGATGCGTTAAGTCTGGCAAGAGGGCTATTTCAGTACAAGTCCGGAATTTTGAAACGAGTTCTGTAATAAACGCTTTCCTGCAATGTGAGGAACTGTGTTTTTCCCCATGATATGTTACTTTTCCCCTGAAAATATAAATAATTTTACATAATATTGATAACTAAGAGAAACTGGGAAATGTACTCAAGGTAGGAGACAATCATAACAATAATGTATAATGTTATAATAATGAAATAATCACATAACGATGCTCCAATTATTGATTCGTCTGCATAAATTTTGAATCTGAAAAGAGATGTATCTCGAAATGTTGCCAGTTTTTGACAATGATTCTTAAGAATTACAAACGTGAAATAAAAACGAATTATCGCAAAGTGTGACTCTGTTTTGTTTTGTTATTTAACATGATATGGTGATGATAGAGGAGAAAGGTCGAACAAAAATACAACCACGCCCGAGGCGGGACTCGAACCCGAGATCGCTACGACACTACAATGCCTTAGCGATGTCGGCCACCGGGGATCGCCGACGCGCCCTTGTTTGTCGGTGGCATTCGGTGAGTGTGAGAGCGGAGGAGTGCAGTAGCTGGGCGGTGCAGGTTGGCGGACGAGCTGGAGAGCGGCAGCGAGGTGGCGAGCCCCGTGGAGGCCGAGGCGCCGCTAGTGGCGCCGCCGCTGGAGGCGACGCAGCCCGCGCAGCCCCCGCGCCGCGTGTGGTCGCGCGAGGAGTTCCTGCACGAGAGCGCCGCCACCGGCGGCCCCGACCTCGCCATGCGCCCCAACAGGTACGCACGCCTCCCACCGGGCGAGCGGAGCGGTGCAGCTCCAGGGCCTAGCGAACGCGCCACCTTTGTTTCCTCCTCCTCCCTTTCCCGGATGTTTTGATTTTTCAGAGTTGTTTACATGAAGCGAACATTTACGGTTTTATGCGTCTGCCCGAGTTCTCTCAGACGGTGCTTCTCTGGCATAGTGGTATGAGTGACTGCAAGGTAACTCTGAGGATCTGAGTTCACGTCTCGGAGGGGGGAAAATTCTTTGCTGGTTAAAATCACTTTTGCAGGTTTATGTAGTAGTGTAATACAGCGGAGCAGTTGAAAATAACAGTGTGACAAAGTACAGTAGGACGTCAATTATCCAAACTGATTGGGGCGAGATATAGTTCGGATATATGATTATTCGGATACCGGAACGTTATGTCTATGTAGGCTATCGTTGCACTAAAAGGCGGTGAGTTTTCTGCCAAAAATGAACATTTGGAGTGAGTGACAGCTGTTAAACATTTACGATCGGTTGTGTGACAATGTAGTGTTAGTTCTCTTGCATTTAAAGGTTGTGAAAATCGTTTTTCTTGTTAATAATAAACATTCCGAGTTCTTAACCATTTATTGTAGAATTTATCAAAGTTCACTGACCTCAGAATATTTTCTCAGTGTCAATCATATGTGGGATCATTTTCAATATTCAGTATTACAAAAGAGAAGGAATACGTATAGTATACGGTATCTGATTAAAACTATTCAGAGAAAATATGAGTTCGGATATTTGACGTATCGCATAATCGACGTCCCACTGTAAACGTGCTTTTGCAGCACTACTAGTTCACATCGTTGTACGTTGTGTTTTGTTTCATGTGGCGGGCGTTCGCCCTGTGCAGGCATCGCGAGCGCGCGCGGCCGACGCGGAAGCGGTGGAGCGAGGACGGCGGCGGGGGCGGGGGCGGCGGCGAGCGGGCGGCGGCGGGGGCGGGCGGGCGGCGGCGCGCCACGGAGCCCGAGGCGCGCGTGGCCGACTCGCCGCCGCCGCCCGACCCGGGCGTCATCACGGCCAGCCTCAAGATCCCGGTGCCGGTGCCCGGCGCGCTCAGCCTCGACGACCCCGACATCCCGTTCATCGAGGACGGCGCCGTCGACGTGGCGCGACAGCAGATGACCTTCGGACCTGGAGGTGAGACCCCAACTCCCAATGTCCTACGCCAGTGCCTGTTGATCGACCACTTAGAAAAACTCATCACGGCGTCGCTTACCTCGGGAGGCGAGGCGAAGCCGTCCCCCACTGCTCCGAGGGGCAGCTCAGGGCCGCCTGCAACGATACCTGATTCGCTCTTGCAACTTGGTTCCCAAGCTTCAACGCTCTGGGGTTCGTGGCGTTTGGCAGGGCTAGGCTATCTTCTCCCCGCCCGCCCAGGCCGAGGCGGTGGCAATATTTCAAGGCGGGGAAGTTGAGCCTCTGAGAGAGGGAACCTGCCCCTACGCCACTTTGAGCGCATGCGCAGTCCAGGTATTTTTTCTAAGTCAGTTGGTGTCAAGGTCTTCTACTGATGGTAGTGGCACGCGTCGTGGCACCGTAGCATGCCACGAGCTTCTCTGCGCAACTAGTGTCTGGAAAGGGAACTATTTGTAGTTACCCCGCCGTTTTACAATAGCGATGGCGTTGTCTCTGGTGGCGGAGCAATGAACTGCGTGGAGGGGCGATTTCATCACGGACTCCCGTTCCTGCCATCGACCTTGACAACACTGTTCTAAGTGGTCGACCTATAACTCTCCATATCGAATGCTTATGTCTGCCCCCCATATCCAATGCCAATGTCTATCTCTCTATATTTCATTCCATATCCAATGTCAAAGCATTGTCTATCTCTCCATATTCGGTGCCAATGCCTTCGCCTTCATATGTAATTCGCAACTAACGTGGTTTACAGTGCTTTTCCTCCAGGTATCTCCCCAGCGGAGCACTGCCTCAACAAGAACAAGTTCTAAACTCTTGACATGTGTGGTGGTGTAGTGCATGGAAGTGCAGAGGCGAGACGTGTAATACCAACGACGATGACCAAGCAAAATAATAAAAATAGTGTTTAATTTTTGAGACGTCATATGGATAATTAAACAATATTTAAACAATTTTACTTACAAACCAGTTGAAAAACAGCCTTAAAACAACGAGAAGAAAAGGAAAGAATCGCTAATATTAGAGCATCGAATTCAGAGCTCGCCGCAGCAGTTCGCACCAATGTGCTCGACCACAAGCACCCCACTCCTCTCTGCGATCGGAGAATCGGGTCGTTCGGCGGTTTCCGTTGAAGCGAAACGCGCCATGGAGCGGTGCGGGGTTTTCGAGTGCACCGGGATTCTTGGGTGCTTTTACCGAGGTTTAGTTGTGATATCAGAATTCTATTCATTGCCATGTATTAATGGAAAACTTTATTATCGTGATTCTATTGAAACAAAAAATATTTGGTTCACTTAAATTCGAAGAGAAACTTTTGGCGGAGCATAAAGGGGGACCCCCTTTGTTTTTAAATCTGACAACTAATGTTACGAAAAGATATACACCAGGAGCTGTATAGTGTCTAGTGATGAGGTTAACAAGTGGCTCTGGGGCAGAGAGTGTCAAAGCTCTTTTGAAAACAAAAGGCAAGGCCAGCGAAAGACATCAGTAAAAACGTGTGGGTTTCCGCTCAATTTTGTAAATTAAGTGCACTTACAAAATCAGCTGAAGCTAACAAAAAATCAGAATATTTCCTATCATATTGATCGCAACCCAATTAGTTGTAGTTTTGCTCCTAATTCAAACTTAAACTTCATCTTAGGGCCGTCCATAAACTACGTAACGCAAATTTGGAGTATTTTCGAAACCTCCTCTCGCCCTTGTAACGCACCCGCAACGCACGCTTGACAACTCCTTAATAATTACGTAACGCTTGCGATAACAACCCACTCCCTTAAAAATACAAGAAGTGAAAATACATTATAGAACAGTAAAAACAATTTGTGTTTATTTGACTTTTGATGTATATTAAAATTAATGAAAAAGTAGAAATTAGTTGGCGATGCTGGCTGCACCTAACAGTAAGATTGGGGCAAGCTGTGAGTGAAGGAAGAATGCTTGGGCGAGAAATGGTTTATCACAAGCTATGTCGCGCCGTCGTGGATGGCGCAAGAGCGAGAGTGTACTGAGCCAATTTAAATGTATTATAGAATACACTTCATATCACTTTTGAATTTTTTCTTCGTAATCTTGCAAATTCAAAAAATGTTGGAAAATATTTCCACTTATTGTAACAATTTACAATTAATAACTTTAGTTTATTTACATTTTAAAACAAATTAATTAATGTTTTAATGTAAAACTCAAAACAAGAATTACTTCAGCAAATGTTGAAAATCGTAAAAAAAATACCAATGTTAGGTAACATTTAATTAATTCTCCCTACCCCTGTGTAACGCAGCGTAATGCTGCCTCAGACACTTTACCCTCTTTAGCGTGACGTCATTTATGAAGGACCCCTTAAGTCTTTGTCACGGGAACAACAAACCGAAGATTTCTTTACCAAATTTCAATTTCAATGAAGACTTAAAGTGTTAAAAGAAGATTTACTGAAACGAATGTGAAGAAATAATACCAGAAAACGAGCGTTGTTTGAGAGTTTCAAAGACAGAACAAAGCACGAAAAGTATTTCGAATACCCCATCTCGCAGTATATTCAGAAAGATGGATTCTTGCGATGACTTAGCAAAAGCTGCCTCGCCTCGCCATTTGCGTTTAGGCACAAGCGGATTAACAACTTTGTCACCTGTAGCCACGCGAAAATTGCTGCCTATTTTTTAAGTAACCCAGGAAAAGAAGTTATATATAATATTAATCAAAATGTATGTCCAAAACTAGTCACACATATTTATGGTTAAAATTAAATATAATTTAATTAATAATGTATGCGTATTCAATTTTGTCTCTGAGAAATCAATTAATTTTTAAGTCATATATTTTATTGAATATAAATAGCTAATTCATTCCATTTTTAGTTTTATATATAAAACTAATATTATATATATATATATATATATATATATATATATATAGAGAGAGAGAGAGAGAGAGAGAGAGAGAGAGAGAGAGAGAGAAACTGGATGTTGGTATGAGGAGCTTAACTCCGACACCGTCGGACCGATCTCCATGAAAGTCGCAATTCTGTGTGTGGTTTTTTTTTACCTACAAGGTTTGTGTGCTGTTAATTCTGCTGTAACTCCACAACATGGCGCTGTAGAACAAAACTAAATATCCACGTCAGATGCAACCCGCAACACACTCGGCAGCAATTTTTTTATCTATATCGTTAATTAACTCCAAAATGAAGCGTTCTAGGGGATTAAAAATTAAAATTTTTAGGCCGATGGCCTCAAAGAAACGTTTCTCACATCGTAATCTACAGCATGAAACCTTCTTGAACATTCTATTACATTTTTGCTCATCCGGCGCTTCCCGATATTACCTCACCTGCTCAGAGATGTGCAGAATCTGCAACTAAATGTGAATGAGAGGAACAGAGAGCGTCAGAGACAGACATAGGGTGAGGGAGGGAAGGAGGGAGAGAGAGTGGGAGGGTGATGGGAGAGGAAAGAGGGAGATGCCGGGTTTTCCTAGTGCATATTTATTATTCTACTGTTGTTCTACCTTTAATTCTTATAATTACGTAGATGTCTATATTTAACACTACATGACCGAAAGAAGATGTCTTTAAACAGATTATCAAAATTACATGGTATGAATAATTTCTAAAATTTATAATATGAATAATTTATGTCGATGTATCACAAAGACTGTTTTTCGATAATTGTTATTAAATCTTAATTGTATGACTACTGAAAATGTATATATCGCTCATTTTGTCTATCACCAGTCATATAGCTGAAGGAATTATTAGCTTGTTAATACTTCAATTTTCGAGAATTTAATCATTTTGTTAAAAAATCTCATAGAATATAAATTTAAAAAAAAGAAAAATCGCAATCGACGAAGACGAGGCTCATTCTTGCCCCCCTAAAATTTGCCTTCTGTACCTGTGCGTGTGCGTAAATCCGCCCGTGTGTAGGTATGGAGAAAGGAGGAGACAAGGATGAGGGAAATACCGCGCGCGATCCGTCACCAGTTTGTTACACTTCGGTTTTTCTTTCTTGGCGCACGGGGGGGGGGGGGTCAATAAAACAATACCTCACGGTATTTCGCGTCGTTCTCGGTTGTGCCGCTACGAGTCGCATGATCACGACAATCAAGCAGTGCTGGCGATCATGTGACTCCTGGCGGCACAACGAAGAACGAGGCGAAATACCGTTAGATATTTCATTTTATTGACCCCGTGCGCCAAGAAAGAAAAACCGAACTATAAGATACTGATCCGGCATTAGCCTACTACTGATTGGAGAAACTACCGATCAGAGCAGCCGACCGACAGACGTCTCCTCCGGAGGTGACCTCCCGGTCAGCAGCGCAATGTTGTCTCTGAGCCATCGCAGCCGTTTACAGAAGTTGAAATGTGCGTAAATCCACACTTCAATTAACACTAAAAAGTCGATTTCATTCAAACCACTCTCTAAACACTTATGACACCAAAACAGTAATCCCTCAACATTCGCGAGAATTAGGTTCCCAAAAAACCTCGCAAATGTTAAATCCGAGAATGTTAAGTCTATCATTTAATGAAGAAAGGTTGGTTAGGTTCTTGGATATCGAAAAACTGTTTAAAAAAGAAAGAGAAAATATCTGACAATCAATTACAGTAAAACTGATTAAGCGCTGCTACAAACAGAATTGACAATTAACATTCCAAAATGAAGAAATAAAATAATGTTTGAAACTTATTTCGAAGTTGAAAATGGATATAGGATTTGCTAATTTTTTTTTTGTTTCAACACCTTTCTCACTGTTCTGGTATCCAAATATGAAAGAGTTCCTGCTTCTATTCTCTCTTAAATTTCGAAGTTATTTCCATGTTTGGATCACATTCGAATGCCAGAGCTTTCTGATTTTAGAACGCCCTCAACAGTTTTGACATTGTACTCGTAGTTGCTCCAGGACGCAGTTTCGCTTCCGTTACTTCATCATTATCGTCGATGAGGTTTCCCGAAGCTCCTCTACAATGAGCTCATTATAATGAGAGTTGCACAGATCCTCAATGGCTTTTCTGTTCGTGTGGCCAAAACCCTTACCTCCAATTTGGCGCAACTGAATTGAATTATTTTATAATTGTGTTATTCTATAAATGTGAATTGACATTTCATTTGTGTAATTTTTGAAGAAAGTTATACTGTGAGCTCCGAGGTCTGCCAAGTTCGTTTCCCAGATGATGATGATGATGATGATAAAGGAAATGAAATGTGCTCGCTTTCAAAGACAATGTACGACCAAAAGACCCACTCGCGAATGTCGAAGTCGCGAATGTTAAAACCGGTAGCATTTCTCTAATCGCGAATGTTCGGAACTCGCGAATAGTGAATCCACGAATGTCAAGGGATTACTGTAATAAGAACAAATTGAACTTTCAGCTAAATTGGTCGAGTAGTTTTTGAATCTGTAATGCACACACATACGAACATTTTATTCACATACAGTAAAATATTTAATAACTGAATGTATGTTTATATTAACAGAGGTGCTGTACCTTGAACTGTCCCAAGGAACAATACTGACTAGCTCCAACGTGCCATATTGCACAAAAATACAATCTGCCATTTTTCGATTACGCAAAAACATATTTTAAACTCAAGTTTTTGTAGCCAAGAAAATATTCTAAAAGACTGTGCTATCATTAAATAATGAAATCAAAATGGTGTGGCCAGAGAAGTAGAAGTAAAATACTTTCAATCAGTGGCGAAGCGTGTGGTTAATATTTGGATAAGCTGAGTCACGAACATATTGTAAAAACACATATTTGTACTTAATTTGTGAAATATCGAATATTTCGAAGATAGAGATCAAAAGACTACAAATTTAATAATAATAATAATAATAATAATAATAATTAGTATCATTATTATTATTATTGTTATTATTTCAATCATGCAACAATACTCAGATCAAGAATAAGCGTACTGCAGAATTGAAAAAAAATTGTAAATGGTTATGCTTATTTATAATTATTGATGTATACTCCTTGTTTGTACAGCTTTTTGTAAATTAATTCCAAATGTTTGCTTTTCTTCAGAAAAAATTCAACTCTTTCTTTGAACATAGCATCTTGCGAACACTTACACGAAATTTTCTTTTCGATTAAAATAGTACCCAAGTTGAAGAGTCTGTTATTTGACTTAGAATTATGTTAATGAGTTTTAATTATTTCAGAGTGCTCCTTGTCAATGAGACGCAGCGACGTGCAGTTGCACGTCAACGACATTTCACTGGTAACCTACACACGAGAACGCTGTTCAAGTCAACTTACGAAATGAAATTGCACTGATCAGATTCTGTTTGATCTCTCCAGAACACAATACTACTGGGGGATTCACACGCCGCGATACCAACCCATAAATGCTTAAAATCAACGTTTTTTAAATGATCTTGCTTTATTAAAAGTTAACCCAATGCTAAATGATGTGGGAGAAAAAAGTGAACATTCTCAATGTTGTACTTAATGAATTAGCGACACAGGAAGTATAATACTGACATTTGGAATAAATGTTTTACTTTTATTAGTAGTGATATTTGATGTTGCTCAATGACCTCTAGTGGACATTTCCGTTAGTTCCACGCAAGCTTATGGTGAAGAGAGCGCCTGCCGGCAGGAGTTTAAATTACTTAGCCAGTTGTAAGGCCGGCCTACCCTTCTGGCCGAATAACCGGGCCAGCTTCTCAATGCGCATGCGCGCTCACTTCCCCGCGCCCCGTCCCTGGCCCACAAACTCTCTCCCAGTGGTAAGCGAAACGGCCTGAGCCTCACTCCTCACCCTGCCCGGTCGTCGGCCACGGCCCGATGCACCGGGCGGCGACAAAGACACTTCGCATTGAATGCACATAAGAACAGAAACATTAATTTGGTGCGCATATGTTCGGTGTAAATTGACTAAAATAACATAAATTGACAATTTTCTTTTTTTAGTGAATATATATTTCCGCCTTCTACAACATTCTTAGGGATAGCCCAGCTTACTCTGGCTACCCTGACGCTTCGCCACTGCTTTCAATAGGTGAAAGGTAGTTGTTTTCTTTTTTACTTTATTTTATTTATTTTCCTAGAGATCTTAACTATTTAACTATGAGAAGTTAGTTTGTGTCTCTACTGGCAAGACAACAAACTGTATTGTGAGTGGTTTCGAACTACCTCAACAAGTGAAGACTAAATCACAGTAGATCCGTTGTACACGTATGTCCGAAGTACACCTTCCCTTATTTCTTCATTGGCGAACACAAAATATCGATACATTTGCAACTAGTGACACACTAATGAAAAATGAGGATATAATAATTCTTGGTAATACCAATTAGTGGTAGTATTGTCCTCGCACGTTTCCTTGAGCCCTCATTTCGCTAAAACCGACAGGAGTGAGGGGGTGATTATTTTGTCGACAAGATTATTATAAACAAATCTGTAGCTGATTTATTGATACACTCTAGTTCCTAATACACGGGAGCGAATATTTCTGTTATCGTATTTCTCAACACAGCTTATCATTTATTCTGGATTCAACTAATTTTAGTAAATGAGTCAGGGTGGGAATCAAGTAAACATGCACATATTATGCCTACTTAAGATAAAGCAACATTAATTCCACTTTATAACTTGCCAGTTCTGACTGCGGCTATCCTAAATCCTTGCTAGGTCATGTGCAAAGATTTTCACTGGGTTCTTCGGAAGTGGAGAGAAGCGAGAGGTTAACCTCTGTGCATACGATAGTCCACTGTGTTGAGCGAGAGCACAGTGGAATTTTCATTAAGAAGTAAATGATTTCGCCTGTAGTTCACCAAATTCTGCACAATTTTATATTGTGAAAACTTACCTAACTATTCAACATTACGTTGCCAATATCTCACAGCAAAGTTCACATAATACGGTTGCCGGCGATCAATTTAAATGAATCTCTCACATGTGCGATCCGAAAATAACACAATGCATGCACGAACTAAGAGCACTACTATATATATACGTACTATATATATTAGACCATCAGATAAATTATGTTTACTCAAAAAAAGGTCACAACAGCAGAAGCAAAATACTATGCAAGCTGGTCGCTTAGACGGAGTGGATTCTACTAATAAGGCATCATTCACAATGCAAACTTAAACGTAAACGTAACGTAGCCGCAAAACCTAGAAATGAGTTATTAAGCGAGACCATTCACAATGCCTTCACGTAACCGTTGACGTAAGACCGTAAACTTAAGAGTTCGCAAACTCCAAGCTTTTATGTTAAGTTTACGTCGGAATTCTTACAAAGACCAATCAGAGAGCAGCATGGAAGTTCGATTTCAGATTGTGTTCAGTTAGTTTGTGGTTGTCATTATTATTGTAATGTAAAGAACTAGTTTACGAACGCTTTTTATGCGTGTAGTGAATTCAGTGTAAGAATTTGGACAATTTTTATTGTGACTTTAACCTGAAATGGCGAATAAACTAATTATGTCCGACGAATTACTCATGAATTTGGTTCATGAGAATCCTTGTTTATAAGATGAAGGAAATGTGAGCACTACAACATCTACTCGCATGTATGTAAAGGCAAATCGATACGAATCTCGAAGAAAAAGCTAGAAACCATGGTGGAAAGATTTTTTCACCATTTAAGACACGAATCGATCAAGTTTCAGTACATTGAATTCTGATTGGTTCAGGCGAAACTTACGTTCGTCATTGTGAACGCTTGTTTTTACGTGTAAATTTTGCGGCTACGTTTACAGCATTACGTTACGTTTAAGTTTGCATTGTGAATGAGACCTAACACGTACACACAATCCTGACATCGATCTTAGCTGAACTGACTGCCAGTCTTGGGAAAGCACGGGAGGGATTTGCACGGAGAGAAAAGGGATTGGCTGAATTACCTTGTGTAAATAGCTGTAACTATATATTATAATAGTAATATTTAACTAGACCCACAGCATGTAACCTAAGCATTCAATAAAATATTAACGCAATTTCTGGATGAAGCTACAATATTGAACAAGATTCATACACATGAAATTAGTTCTTACATCAATAATACCCAAATTAACTATTTTCCAGTACGACTTCTCGTAGATGTGATCAAAAAAAAAATTCAAATTTTCATCAATAATCCCATAAAACCTACTCTTGAAACCTCTTTCTGACTAGTTTCGAAACAGGTAGCATGACAACTTGACTCGAGGGTGTGTTCATGAAATCCAAGCGCTGATGCTATTCGCATGGGCGAATGGTTCTTTATTTTGTATTTGTGTGTGTGTGCCAACTACGATAGCCATTAGTCCCGTTAGTGTATTGGATGTTATACTCCGAAAGGTGGCGATGTTCTTTCCTACTAGAACATGATAACCGGCGCCGACCCATACCTCGGCTTCGAGGTTTCCCACCTCCTGGTATCTTCAGCTATAAGCTTCCGTCATGCGGGGCGTGTCAATGTTAGTGTTGTATGTAAATGGAGAGTAAATTACATCTAGGTGAACACGGCGATTCACAACGTTTGCATACTTTGAAACAATTCTTCACAACTCTTTTTATTTATTTACTAACAAACTAATGAATAAAGAGTATAAACACAGTAGAACCTCGTTAACCCGCTCTTTGTGGAAAAAATATGTTTAGCGTAGTAAATTAAGTTTTGTTTTACATACGATAAATTCTCATAGGTATTATTATTATTGGAATTCACATGCCATTTGTAATAGTTTAGCCATCTATTACAAATGAAATAGGTAAATAACATGAAGTGACCATTGGTTTATGAACCGGGTATAGAACTTTATGTAGAAACTTCCAGAGCGGAATATAGAAAAACAAGTGAAGGTGATCTAAGAGAAAACGAGTATTTCAGGCGAGCATGTGAACGCCGTGGTTAATTAATGGTTGCATGTTACTAGTCAACGCACAAAATTATAAGGAACACAATAAAGTTTGTTTCAGCTAAATCGGGTCACAGAAACGCATAATATCGCGAGTTTTGTGATCATGACATTGATTTTAACATGTTACAGAACTAAAACAACAATGGTCGTGACGTCCCTTCAGAAAAGTTTGGATATATTAATAAATTAAACGAAAACTAGTGTGTCTACCGAGATTTGGCATATACCAAAGTATTCCGTGGAATACGGGCCAAATTATAAACGTGGTGACACAATTTTAGGACGCCGAACATTAATAGATAAACATTATGTTACATGAGTTAATTGAGAAATAAACGAGCGATGTTTGTAGGCATGAGACGCACGAAAAAGCATTCTTTTAACAAAATGAAGCGAGAAAAGTGATGTCTAAGAAGTGGAATGGATACGAAATTTTAATTGGGAATTTTACAATATAATAAGACAATCCAGGAAGTGTTAGAAATTAATAATAAACTATTTTTATAAGTTATAAAGCAGAAGACAGTAGAGGCGCTATTGTTTTGTTCGGAAAAAAGCTATAAATGCTTTAGGACAACAATGGGAGAGAGACGAGGGAATAGCTTGGTAGCGAGAGGCAGAATCCGCGTCGCTTGTTGCAAGAATAATTTTAAAAAATTTGGATTTGTAATTTTTGATGAAGTGTTCTCTTCTGGACTCGTACTAGTGAACTATTATAAACTGTGAGAGGAGTGAATAACTTCGTGGCGAGTTGTACTCCGCGTCACTCGTGATATTATTTTAACACGCGAACTTATAAAATTTCGAGAAGGTGTTGCTCCTTCGGACTTGTATTCGCAAGGTGGCGGAACTGTATGCCGTGTGATGTGAACTATTTTAGTGGTAATATATAAAGCTATGCCACGCGCGATCCTAATTTTGAGTTTTGTGAATTTTGAAAGTTTTTCCACTAATGTTTGGAACTGGTGTTACTTCGACCATTGAAAAATCGAAGCGGGTGTCGCCGAACGAGGTGTGCCGAGGTGCAGCAGACTCGAGCGCGTCTTTGCATATCGTCGCCGTGGTCAGTGCCAATTTGGGGGGCACTGGTAATTCGGCGCTAGCAGGCAGCAGTGGAGCAGAGTTCTTACGCATGACGGCGTGAGATCGTGTGTGTGTGGACCTGGTCGCCGCTTGGTTAACAACGCAAGGGAAGTGGAATATTTTTTTTTTGTTTCGCAACACTCCAGTGAAGTCAATGACTTTGATTTCTTTGCTCTTGGGAAGAATAAATGGTTTACAAAGCCAAAACTGGAAACATTTTGGGGGGATTGCAATGTAACGGGTGTGGCCACAGTATTGAGCTCATTATTTCGTAATAACATTTGGGTATAATATGTTTATTGATTTTTGTGATTTTTATGATATCGTGTTTTGTTGATGTTGTGTGGTATTGATTCTTTTATGAGGGTATTAATGTTTCTGTTGGTTAAAAGAAAATAAACAAACGAGATTTTGAGTTCTCGTTTTGATGTTACGTAACCGGTGTTTTTATCACATAGCTAGCTGATCCTGGTCCCTGCATTGGCGTGGCGCTTGTGTTCTGTAGAGAACAAATCACGGCCCGCCCTGATAAATTTATGTAAACAGGAAAACTCCGGATAGTAAAAAGGGGGGGCACAGTGGTGTGCATTGTAGATATTACAGGTGATCAGCAAGGAAGTTTTTCGTGATCAACAATAGGAGTTGAGAGGGGAGATTTTCATTACATTAGTGCCCAGTTCGTAGGGCGTTTTAGTAAATAGGAAAGGGGGTTTTTTCGTTGCATTGGCGCCTGTTTAGTGGGCGTGATCGATATCAGTACAAGTGAGAGGGGTTTTTCGTTACACATTGTCGAGTTCGTTGCTCTCACCCCAACTGCCAACCCTCCCCGCGCCTTCAGTAATGGGCCACCTCCAGAGGGGAGGGGGTGGCCCTGGCGTTGCCCTGGGCATACTCAGCGACTAGCTTCTTTCAAAGGTACATTGAGCACAGTGTACGTACATGTAACAATGTGTTTTTAGGTGAAAGTGTCGATAATAATTTTTAGACTATATTTAACATTAACAAACATGTGTTTGGTAAGGCCATGTTCTTTTCTTATCGTTTCACCCCTCATCTGGATAAAGCGGGTTTTCATAAACTCAGATCGACCCTGGTTAATCGGGATTAGCGATGTTCTACAGCAATCTGTTTTCATGAAATTATCTGTTGGCGCAAGAATGTGTTAGCTCAGAAAATGGCCAAAGGAGATATTTGAGATTTAGTAAACTTGCAAGGAACTTTTTTTATATTACTGGAAATGATTTCTTTTTATACGACAAGTATTGTGATTTTCATCAAAAGTAGCAAAGGAAGTAATGGGAAACGCATAGAAAAGTCGTTTTGACAACAAAACCAAAAATTGAGTTACACCTTCGTGCACTAAGCTCTTCATTTAAATTGATGTGAGTGCTCGACAAGGCCATGTCTGTCAATAGGAGTGTTGCAGTAAGCCGATTTGCGTGCTGCAGGGTTGGTGCGTTCGGGGTCGGGGGCGGCGGAGCGCGGGGCGGCGGGGGCGGTGGCGGCGCCGCGGCGGCGGCGGCAGCGCACGGCGAGCGGCGGCAGCGACTCGTCGCAGGCCACGTCCCCGCCGGGCGGCGGCGGCAGCGCGGGGCAGGCCGACTCGGCGCTGGGCTCGTCCGCCACCTACAGCAGCCCGCCGCGCAACACGCCCTCCATCGGCAGCGGCAGCGACGCCGGCCTCTACAGCTCGCCGCCCTCCTGGGCGTCCAGCCCGCCCACGTCCCCCGACGCGCCCGCGCCCGCCGACTTCCTCGCGCACGCGCACGCCGAGGACGTGGCCTCCGCCAAGCTGTCCATCGCCACGGCGCCCGGCGCGCTCATCACCGCCAAGGAGGTGACGCCCGTCATCCTGCAGAAGGTCACCATCACCTCCACCAGCGAGCTCAAGCAGGTGCAGCGCGCCGGCGGCGGCGGCGCCGAGGCGGTGAAGCTGCCCAGCACGCAGGGGCTGGCGCTCGACGACCCGCCCGACCGCCTCGTGGACCGGAAGCTCACCGCCAGCATCTCCAGCATCGGCGGCGCTGTCATGCGCTCCAAGACGGCCGACATCGAGCGCATGCTGCGGATACAGAAGGGCGAGCAGCGCCCCGCGCCCGCCCCCGCCCCCGCGCCCGCGCCCGACCCGCCGGCGGCACACGATAAGAAGAAGTACACCAAGCGGCGGTACACGGACTCCAGGCACCAAACCAGGCACATCCCGGACGCCGACGCGCTGCGCGACCCGGCGGCGGCGGCGGGGGCGCCGGCACCGGGGGCGCCAGCGGCGGCGGGGGCGGGGGCGGGGACGGGGGCGGCCGAGGCGGCGGCCCGCAAGAACCGGCCGGGGCCCATGTGGAAGCGGAGGGAGCTGATCGCCAGCGACCCCAAGCCCACGTGATCCCCGGCCGGCGCCCCTGTCGCGCCGCCACTCGCCTCCATTCCCGCGCCACGAACTCGCTGCGTGGCACGCACAGAAACCCCAGTGAACACGTACAACTGCCTCCACTTATAGTGTACGTAGTGCATTAGTAGAGTTTACACAGACAACAGTGAAGGAAACGATGGGCAAGTTTTCACGGAAGAACTCTCATTAATAAGATGAAAGTATGTATGTCTAAGAAGAAACGCTTCCACTTTTAACAAGGTAATGTTTTATCAAATGTTATAAACAGGTTCATTTTCATGATGCTGTTCACTGCAGCCACTCAAGTGCACACATGTTACTTTCAATATCCAAGCACACTAACAGGATGTTCACGTGAAGAAAATGTTCTAGTCTACAATAACAAAAAAATGAAAAATGTCAGTGTTCTGATTATACCTATGAGTAACAAGCTTCAGTCTTATAATACATAAAAACAAAAATCTTACCATGGCATTGCTTCTTTTCCTCCTTCCTATCAAGAAGAGAAGGAACAAGTAAATGTTAAGATAGTTTTGATATTCTTGATTTTTATTAAAACTGCACTGAACAAAGATTTATAAATATTTTTTATCACTTACATATCTTTTGTTTTGTAGCCATGCAGAATTTTTATATGTACATTAATAAAATACCATCTTCAAACATCGAACTATACTTCGTCAATTTAACAATATATACTGCACTCACTGTAAGGTACAAAAGGAAGTAATAATTTTGAAACAAAATATAAATCCTTTAACCGCAACCAGAAATGAAGAATGTTAGAAGTTGTAGTTTATCACAATATTGTCATAAAAACACAAGTAACAAAATATTTTGTTTTGCATGTAGAAAAATTATGGAGAATATATACTTCTTATTCAACAACCAATGATAAGTTGCTCATACATTAATTAAAGATCAAAATCCATTTCAGAAATGTACAAGATTCTGCAATACCAGTGTTATACCAGAAATTATCTATGAAGAAAAAATTATAATAAAGTAGGCACTTTTATAATAACATACATAATACTTCAACAAAAATTATTTCTCAGGAAGCACGAAATATTGGGTTTGTGATTAAACAGACTCATTTCAAAAGGACTTTTAATGCAAAGCAGTTTTGTGTATATATGCATCAGTGCAAGAATCTTTCAAATGAAATATCTTCAAAACAAGTATGCCAATTTGATAATGGAGAAAAGTAGTAAAGCAAGACTGACTTCAAAACAAATACAAATGACACCCAAGGTGCCCACTGACTGCAAACTTTTAAATAACTGTCTCTAGGAACTTCACTCTTCTCTCACCCACATTTTTATGATCGTACCCTTGCATAAGAGTGTGAAAATAGCCAACAAACGCACAAGACACAATGAAAGTATGACAGATTTATTCTGTATTGTACAAATGCAATTTTGTTTATTTTCAATTATTATTTTTTTCTTTCTCATTCTTTCCCTTTCACACTGATCAAAAGGCGTCTATTACATTATTTTCTCTTAACACTGAAAATATTTCATACATGCACTTAATGTTTGTTGATGTTTAATTTGTTGATCTTTACACACTTTTGTACATTTTAATTTAAAAAATTTGAACGTAGAAAGGTCATTTCTACAAATGCAAATAAAAAACTGATATCAAAGGTGTTGACTTGGATTCAAATTCCAAAGATATTTGCTCTAAAGTGTGTTATAAAAATGTGGGAAATGTAGAATATAGGATTTGGATGGAGTGGATAGTTAATTTAAAACTATAAAACATTATTAAATGATTAAAACATAGTTTGTCCATGTTCCAGAATATTTTTATTCCTCAGGACTGGTGGTAAAACAAAAATAAAAGACCAATACTACAAATGGCAATTACAACATAAGAGCATACTATACATAATTATTGCATGGTATCATGTTATTAAGTTGTAATTGTCATTTGTATATCTACAGTGTTTTCTTATATTTTAATTTTAGTATCAGCTCTGAGGATGGCATGAAAATATTCCGACAAGTTGGCCAAACTTTGTTGTAATAACTTAATCCACTCCCACCAAATCCTGTGACCTTTATTTCCCATTTCTACTTCAATGGTCGTGAATCTACAATGGTGTTATAAAAATAATGTCAATTCAAAGAGCTAAAACAGACAATTGGAAGCCTATCTTGAAAAAGGTGTAAAGCTATTTATCTGATGATTCAAAGGTCTGAGAACATTGTTTTATTATCTTTATTCTCTTTGCACTTCATGACACACTTTCAAGATAAAGTATGTGTGACCACACAAATCATAACATACAGTACATACTCTTCATTTAAAACTCTAAACTCTTGACAAATACACAAGGCAGGGAAAAAAAATAACAGTAACGCATCTAATAAATTACTTGTTCCTATAATAAATTCATTGAAAAAAAATACATTTTATCCTCTATTCGTAAGTGAAAATAATTCTATCACAAAAAATTATCTTGATCCATCATATTTTACAATAAGATAAATAATTAATGTATTGCTGTTATCAAGAAAAGCACTGCATAATACTCTCAATAAAATAAATTAACAAATACAATATTTTCCATTTAGACGGCACTCTTCCACAAGTGTTACTAGTGAACAAAAAACACACATCATAAGTTGAGATTAACATTTGCAGTATTGCTAATTATATTGTTCGAGATACATCATTTCTAAGAAATGAAGTACTTTAAAGTTCAACTCACAACTGATATACAACATAGTCTGGCCAAATATCTGATATTAATAATAGTTTGGAGTACAGACAGGAGAAAAGAAATGACATCAATTGAATTGCATGTGATGTCCCCAAGAGAAGTAATGAAAACTGCCTTTGGACTCAATAGTTTCTTTTTGCAGATAATTTCATCAATGACCACGATTTTAAATCCTGAGAATTTAAATCTCAAACAGATGACCAATCAGCAGCTGAAATAAAATCTGAAACATTTGTCCTTAACCATTCTTGAGTGTTGGAAACTCGCAGGACTGAATTGAATCCTTATGCACTCCTGTAAAATCCTGTTGGAAACTCCAAATGATGCATTGCTAGATTTTACATGCCTACATTTGCAAGAGAAAACATCATTTCGAATAGTATTTATGAGCATTTGCTATTAAAACAAGCTTATTTCATTAGCAAAAAATTGTATAAGAAAACAAATGATTTCAGAGGAATGGAATGTTCTTGGCATGTTTTGACCAATTATGTAAGGCAACCTAAACTGAGGAAACTACAAAATTTTTCTACTTTTCAAGCCTAAAATTTATATATGTTTTACTGATATTGGACTTTCAATTTGTAACAATGGTTATGGCCAGACTACGTACATATGTGACTAGCAATCAGTAAATATCATCTAACTCAAAAAAAGGTAAGTGTAACATACTATAATTATATCCATTAGGATAAAATAAAGATAATTATTTGAAATGAAATCCCATATATACTGAGATGTATTAATTCTTTGTCAATATCTAATTGCTTATTCAGACATTCCTGGGGCTTGTATTCATAATTTACTCTTGTATGTATTACCACAATCTCCCTTTTCCTACATCAAATAATTATAGTACCAAAGAAAATAAGGGGTGCTACAACAGCACTTTGTCGCATTATTTGTAACGGCTATGCAGTTAAAATACTACTACATAAACCTACAAAAAATGTTTCCAAAAAGCAATTTCTTTTCTCAGCGCCCAGATTTGAACTCGGATCCAAGGAGTTAACTCGCCATGCACCTTACTTACATAATACACTCCACCTTATTGACGTTTGCTGTAACTCAAAACAGGAATGATCTCTCCATTTCAAACTTTTGCAATTTTGAAAACTCAGAGTACAATGAAAATTAGACCTGCACCATTTTGTTATGCTTTCTTCAATCTATCAGTAGAAAAATGTTGTTTTAAGAAAATGTATTGTTTTTTTATTGCATTAATTTCAAGCAGAAATTGTGCAATCTTATTTAAAGTTCTCATTTTCTTAGAACAGATTTCATTTAAGACAAAAATCACTCTACATCATCAACATTGTACTTTTGCAATATTTGAAAATACTGAGAGTTCGCCAAAAATGTGACCAGCAGCTATTTTTTTTACCGTACTTTGATATATACTATGAACAGAAAATTTAAAGTTAAACTAAGGAGGCATTTTTGAAATGTTTAAAACTTGCCAATATTTCGCAGAAAATTATGAAAAAATGACTCTTATTTTCCAAACATTGTACATAACCTCATTTCAAGATCTGTATCTGAAGAACAGATTTTATTAAGTAAAAAAAACTCTGTCTTTAATATTGTAGTTCCACAAAGAAACAAAAAAATGTTGAACTTTTGTAATTTTTTAAGAAAGAAAGGAATTTCAACGAAAATGAAACCTGCACCATTCTTTTAAGCATCCTTTATGCTATCCGGATACGAAGTTTAATCCAAAAATTTTTTTAAAAATTTTAAATATGTTGAGACTTTAGGTAAAGCACTCCCCAAAAGTGCAAATATCCATTTCAAACTCGCAGGGTCTCCAGTTCGTTCAGTCAACACCATCTTCACTCAAGAGTAGATGGCTTTGGTTGAGCGGATCGGGGTATCAATTTTGAGGAAAATCATCTGAACGGTTTAGGTGCTAGTGTTGACCAGACAGACACTTTTTGCCATCATCGACTTTTCAGTATCAAGGACCCACAAACCATGGATTTGGACTACATACCATGTTAGAGGAAATAATTCACTACTTCAATGTACACGATTTATCTAATTTTTAAAAGCCAGGGTCTGACAACAAGAGTTTTTCCTGTAAAAAAATTGCCAATTTCTGCTGCACAATGACAATACATTCTCTTTATTACATAAGTAGTAAAGTGAGAAAGTAAAATTGGATATAAAGAAAGGATCACAGCTAATACGGAGATATATAAGTGTAAATAATAAATTCAAATCTTTCAGAATGTCTAAATAAAGAACCAAAACAATGATTAGTAAATAATAAATTGTGCACACACATCCATCAATACCGAGAGATTTAATAGATTATGCAAGAATTTAATATGTTACTGTTTCATTTTCAATGCCATGTCAGAGGAGAACAAAAGCAAATACTGAAATTAAGAAATGTGCCAGACAAACACATTTTATAAAGGCAACAATTAATAAAATATTACAAACATCAAACATGAAAACTAAATGCCGCCAAGCTGCATTAGAGCTTTAGCAAAGAAATTAATGTAGATATGTTAACTGAGCAGTTTTAAACCTTTTAATAATTTAGGAAATGCATATATATAGCAAAGTCAAAATGCAAAGAAATCTCCACGACTTTTTTTTCACTTTTTTTTAAAAAAAGTTTATTATTAAAAAAGAAAAAGGAAAATGTCAGACATGAATTCTTTAATCACCAAAAAAAATGCTAGATATGTTCAGAAACAGTCAATTCCCATTTCCAGTGATTTAGAAATGTATTCAGTCACTGTATCAATTCAAGGAGAAATATTGCAAATGTACCCAAAATTTAACTAATGAAACTACATCACAGGTTTCATTTACATAAAAAAAAGATTTTTCCTGTAATTAAAATTCAAATTAACTTATGAACATATCAAATTTAATTCACAGCACATAAAACACTTCCCCCCCCACACACACACACAAACAACAACAAAACTACTGCAAATAATAGTAATAATTAGTAAGCTACCTAACAAGCACAAACTATTTTCTTAATGCACAATAAACAGGTACTCTATTATTTCATAAATAAAAACATGTAAAGATATTAAATTCTTAAGAAACAATGAACAAAACGTGGAATTCACATGTCAATATAAAAAGGAGAAATTAAATTCATAAGTGCATCAACCAGTTTTTGTAACTTACAGCAAATTTTCACTCTATGTAATTCTATCAAACATATTGGACTATGGTCTAATCACAGAGAAAAGAATCTTTTCTCTGTGATTTGTACTTTGCAAAATAGCTGTGGCACAAGTGGAGAACGCTGACATGTGCCTCTTCAATGTGATGAAAATAGCACTTAGTAAACAATCAAAATACAAAGGCAAAATTCCATTACGCAGAAAATCAACAGATGAAATTGCTTGTCTACAACACAAGATGAATATGTGATCAGTTACGTCCAAGTGAGCACATTAGGATGACATTAAGACCACAACAAAAATAATTAGGCAGTGGCAAAATCTAAAGGGTAGAACTGCGTCAAGGACAAATTTTTCGGACAGGTAATCTCCAAATTCCACCTATTGCAATTCTGTTAAATAAGAAAATAATGTATTGTTTGTTTCGCCGCCCTCTCTGCCCCTGAATCATGCTTGAAATACAAAATAAGCATGACACATGCTTCACTCCCCCAAAGGCAGGCTCCCAACTTGTCCGGCAGTTAATACACATGCACCTCTTCCTTAGAGAAAACAGAGCCCACATAGACACATCGCAAACCGTCTATGTCTATCCTGTGGTGCTCCTCTACCTTAAGGCAGGGAGCTAACTCATTACTTGGGCTTCTGTCTTTCTCTCAAAAGTCTTATAACTGACTGTATTTTAAGAATAACTTGTATTGAAATACTTACCCTGTATTCTCTGTATTAATCTTTGCCTTGAGTAGAATCCTTTCATGATACACCACTGCTGACAAGGTATTTTTCTTTTATGTTATGACCGTATCTACTGACATTCACAATCTGAGAGAATTCAACAGGCTGAGGTATGGGATATTTGTTATATGTATACCGTAAAACCAAGTTACAAGAGGCTCGCAAGACTTTGAGTTATGTCTTTAATAGACTTCTCTCTTAAAGGGAACTCTTATAAGAGGGAAATGCTAAAATACGTTTATACATCTTTACCTATTACTTTACATTTTTACCGATTTTTATGTGATGTATTGAGAATTAACTTCCTTTTCAGAGCCAACACAATTGAAACTCTCAAAAATGTATCACTAAATTGAGGTCTCAGCTCATATCGTAAGTGAGCATTGTTCACCAGAATCATCACACAGATGTTAAGACCAAAATACTGTTCACCATGTGTCAAGATGATGTGCCTTATATCTTATCACAGTTCCTGTTAACCTACACATAATGAAGACATTACCACGAATGAGCTCTTGATGGAGACTGTAAGCTTTACAGCAGGCTGGGCCAACCGGTGGCCTGTGCAACAAATGTGGCCCGCCTGCTGTTGCATGTGGCAATTGCACGATTTTATATAACCAAAATTGAAACTTCTATACAGTTCTTAGAAAGCAGAAATCTCTTTCAGATTAAAACTTAACTATATTGAATGACAGTATAACAATGAAGTTTTGTTCATTATGAATTTTTATTACTCTTTTTTAAGAACGGTTACCTAAAAAGCGACTCCATTATATCATTACACTTCAACAAAGTTGCCTGTGAAACCATTTGGCCTCCAAGCCAGTCTCCACCCACCAAGCCTGCCCTAGTCTTCCAAAAAATCACAGGCAAAGTGGCAGTTGTTGCCTTGCCCAGATGTGCTGGTTTATTTCTGAAACAGAACTTCTGCAACAGTGTTCAGAAATTCCTTCTTTGCCACCCTTTCTCAGGGGTGGTTGTGTAATACCAAAACATCACACAGCTCATTGTTGGAAAATTTGTCATTTTGACTTTTGCTCACGGAAAAAAAATCCATTGGAACCAATATTTTGTCTACTGAATACCAAAACTCTTATGGTGGCCTCAAATACACAGGAAGAAAATGCCAATACTTTTACACTGGGTCTCAGGAGAATCTACATCATCTCTTATAAGCGAGTTCTCTTATAACAAGGTTGTATTGAATTAAAAATAAAAAATTAAAACAATCAATGGAACATTATATGATTGTTGAATGTCTTTTAAGGTCAAAGAGGTAAATTCTGTACGGGGATTTACATGCCATTAATTGTGAAATGAAATATTAATAAATCCAAGAAATTTATTAATAAATCCCCCTAGTAAATCACAATAAAACTAATAACATTAAGTAAGGCCACAAGAGCAATAGGAGAATATCTGAAAATTGTCATGAAAATCAAAGTCACAGGTGGCCCCCTACCCATGAAATGCCAATGATCTACATGGAAAATCTGAGCAGGATGTCACTGTGAATTTATACATGAAACCCAATTGAACAATTATTATGGTCACAATTAATTAATAAAAAATGTTTATTAAATAACTTGTTTACATGAAATAGCGAAGCAAATTATTTTTGGTGAAAAACAAAGAATAACAGAAATAATACTTTTCAAATCATTTTAAAAAAATAATCTTAATACTATGAAAGTAACAAACATGTTTTAATGCTTTTAAAGCAGAATTGAAGAGATTTGTTGTTAAACTAGAAAGCAATTCAGAAATTAGAAAGAATGCTATGTTTAGACAATGATGAGGTCAACGTTCTCTACAACAATAAGGTTTCCCTTGCTCGATATCACTATTCATATTTTCCATTATTTCAGAATTATGTGCGATCACAAAAAATGATTTTCTCAATTTGTTTGAAAATTCAACACAGTGAGACCTATGGATGAATTAAAAATATCCTCCCTCATTCCATATCTTAAGTACATTTCTCATGCTTTTTTATACTTTTTTAATTTGAATTTACAAACACAAGATTCATCCATAGTCTGCTGAATTGAAAAACTTTTTCCAGCCATTACCAAGGAATTATAATCAGCAGCATTTTCTGTATGACTTGCACAACATGATCTTACTAATTAACAACTCTCTCTTTTGATCTTATTAATATCAACAATACAACACAATTGAGTGTATGTTGGGAAGTTTTGTTTCACAAAAAGGAAATATTTTCAATTAGAGTATCAATAACAATATAGACAATAAAGTTTAAAATAAATTAATATGGTTCCATTACACCAATTTTCCACTACTTCTAAAAATGTTTTATGTAACATACCAATTGATATTGGAAGATGTTAATCTATCAAACATTTTTGATTAAAAATTGAAATTTGTAAAAATAAAATAGTGTACTCATACTAATGAAAAGGATATTTCCACAATTTGCCCACCAACCAAACAACAAAAATGTTCAGGATTTAGGCTTTGTTCTTGGAGCCATTAACTCCATCCTACATGTTAAAATTCACACCCAACTGTTAAAAACAATTGTTTTGCAATATTAATATCCAACGAACAAGTATAACCACCTCTCACCTTCTTGTATCACTTATGAAATAAGGCTATTCAGCGTAAGTGGCCTAAAACTCAAATTTCTTGTAATTTGGAATTTAGTGTTTTAGACATACGTCATACTGCAAAGATGTTTATCTCCAATGATTTCGGTGCTTCTGTTAATAATTATTGAATTGTTTAAAAAAACAGCATTAAGCACACAGTTTGTGCAATAATGGCTTATTCTACATCTGTGCCACAAATAAAACTCAGAAATGAATAATCGAAAATGTAAAAATATATGTTAGCCATTTTCAATAAATGAAACAGAATTCTAGAATAGGCCTTTATTGCACTGACAGCCTGAAATATTCTGTTTTCCCTTTCACTCCCTAATGTTTAGAAAGTATTCACGTTTCTCTTTTTCACTCTCTTCCTTTGTCCGCTGAACAAGACAACAGAAATGCAATTGATATTCTGTAAACCAAAAGCAGTTAGTAACAAAAAGTCAACTGCTATCCTTGGTGTGATTTTCTTCTCTTTCAATTAATTATAAAGATAAATTACATGATTAGCATAGAAAGCAAACCCATATTCTGAACATGCATGTCAACATTTGCATATACACATTCTTTCCACCTGAATGTGACAGTGCCAGCTTTCTACTGGGCAAGAATTCCTTGAATGGCACTTTTCATTACAAACGGTAATATGAAGAGGTGAAAGTTTACCTAAAGAAAATTAAATATTTATTTCCTGTAAACTCTCACAAGTGCCACTGAAGAATGTAGCTTTAAATTTATTTAACACAATTTAAAAATTTTACCTCACAAATAGTTTTTACTAAGCGATCCTAACAACTTTGATAACGGAGGAGAGTAATTTTGAAGTGCTTTTCATGAACATTTGAGTAGTTAGCCAACATTATTCTTAAAGCACTGTAAAACTTAACAGGAATCCACAACAGAACATCCACAACATCAAATGATATATTAATGAAACAATTACAAGGGGAGACAGCAAGTCAAAGAACAGGTACAAAGTAACAAACGCAAGATGGCAAACCAAAAACCATATCCCCCAACATTCATGCCATAACATACAACACAGCCAAATACATAAATCAAAATATACATTCATAAGCTATATGTTCATGCATTTTTCTATGTAGTATTCCTTTTCAGTCTTACTAACATGTTGCATTAAAATAAAACAAAATAATTCACATCCTTTTAGTCACTATATACATTGGTGTTTAAAAAATGTATGGCCCTCAGTAAAGTATTTCTGTAAACAAAAATACCTTCATTGACTAAATAATTGCACAGCTCAGAAGATACTGTCAATGTGTCTCTTCCAATAACTAGCACTAACATCTTCATATTCATATGTTTACTTTCATTTATATACCTTAGGAGATTAGCACTTTTCTGTACACATAAAAATTGCAATCAATATTAATATATATATACTTAAACTTTACATATAAAAAATTAAGAGACAATAGTTTCATCAGTCAATAATAAAATCTATTCAATTGTCATATTAACTACTTTGTACAAATATTTCATAACAATGACTTATTTCATATGGAATTGGATTAGTACAAGAATCCACAGGGCACCAACAATTTGCACACTCAGGTCACATTGCCATCTTCATTTCTTACACATATATACACAACCTATTTACAATATTTACACTAAAAATCATCTTTTTAAAAAGGATATTTCATTTATACAATACACAACTCAAAAACACAAGATATCTTCAGTTCACACTTTGCTATAACCTCACAATCATGCAAGTTTAACACATCACTTCTCGCCTTTTTCTACTTGATGAGCTAACTTTTCAATCTCAGCCCAAGATGTGCGTACAGATTGAAACAACTGAAAAAACAAACAAACAACAAACTACATACATTTATGTCAATGATAACATTATGTAACATTTGTAGAAATTCATTGATATCAGTATTAGTACAGTGGAATCTCGTTAGCAAATTCCCTCAATAACAATTTTTTTCCCCACATAGTGGGTTCATATTTATAACCCCCAGTCCCAATTCCACTAAAACTTTACTTATACGTTTTGCAGGGAACTGAAGGGAAAAAACGTATGAGAAAAACGCACAAGTGAAATTGAATATTGTGACCAAACCAAAAACTCAATATTTTTACATAAGCATGCTCTGCTCTTGGACCAGCATTAGTTTTGATTTATTTGGTTAAAGAACAGTAAAAACTGTAAGTGATGTGCACGTTTTCTTGTGCTCCATAATCTCTCCTCAACATTTAACTATAAATAATTGAATGATTAATAAAAGTTTCAACAGAAGCATAATTATTAGCAACATTTGAAAAACAAATTTTCACTCCCAAGTTATAAAAAACTTATTTGCATCAGTAAACAAACTGCAAATTTTATTTTATTTGATTTTCGTAACACTGACAAAATAGTACCCCTCCCCGGCTCCACTCCTACCACTACTAGCAAAAGGTGAAGCTACATTTATATCCAGAAGCAAAACAAGGTGCCTTCTCAGCATTTGCTCAGATCACGGACAAACACCCGATCGAGTACCGGTCATTGATCTGGAATGTTACTTAGAAGACATGTGGGCCAGGTAAAGGCACACCCAGTGGAAAAGATAGTACTGATGTTCCCATTTTATGCAGCCAGTCCTTTAGGCCCACAATAGACTACACCAAGGAATGCGTTGCGAGAAATGTGTGACAAGAAATGAGAAAAGAATCTGGCAAGGCTGCAGCCACACATTAAAAATAGGTATTTTCGATGTCTCAAAATGCCTTTATGTGCCACATGCCGAGAGCGTGGCAACAGCTATGAGATCAGCTTCAAGTTCCATTTCTTGTTTTTTTTAAATGCTCTTGCATAATTTTAACCTGTGAAATACTTGTTTCATTACCATAATCGTAAACCATTTGTTTAAAGAGTTCGAAATCCCTAAAGAGAAACACACCACTGCAGTGAATATAAATCATTATTTAATGTAAAAAAAAAAAAAAGGCATTAATGTGACGTATCGGGGAGAAGTATAATCTGCACATTTTCCTGAGCTCTGTAATCTCTATCCCCTTCTGGTTTACTATATTTGTTGGTTGAATTATGAATAAATGGTGTATAACCAAATAATTCATAATAAAATTCACAATTAATAAACTCATTTAAATTCAAATTAATAAATAGTAAATACAAATTAAGAAAAATAATGAATTCATTCAATTCTTTCAAAATATCCCTTCAAGATTCTTGCTTCAAATTTTTTATTTTTATATTGCTCATTATGGACCGGTTTCATACAAATAAAAATATCTCCCACACAAGTTTTTTCTTGTTCTACAATAATGTATAAACGTGAAAAATATAAGTGTGAAACATATTAATGAGGTTTCACTGTATTTGTTTACATATTTAACAATTACTATTATCTCATTTACAGAAAAGTGGCCATTCATTTCCTGGAACAAATTTCCCTGACTTACTGTTTTTCCAGTGTGTTTTTAAATTTTTTTTATTTAAATTTTTTGGACAAGTCTCTGATTTTACTGTGGCGAAGTACAAATTAACCTTTTACTCATTTAATTAAATCTGAGCACAAAATAAGGTTTTTGTTGTTGTAATACTGTACTTATGTTTTTAAGGAATATTGTCAGTTTTATAACCCTCTCCAAATTTCCCCAGACACCTAAAGAGTCTTCTACAAATTACCTGATTTTTCCTGTTTTTCCAATTTATCCTGAAAGTTTCACCCTGTTAAGTAAAGTGGTAACATGTTTTGCAATTCCCACAATTTCTACTGCAGCAGCACCCTCGTCAATGTGGGTTCTTTAGAGTCCTTGAACGTAAGAGAGGGGTACTCGCAAAGAGTAGGTATTCAGGGCATTTTCAAACCATTAGATTATGAACCCAGAGTCAGAGAATCATGTTCTACTGTCCCTCTACTATCTTTGGTTCTCATGTTATGTTGTGCTTCCTTGAATTTGAGATATCACATATGCTAGTTCTTTCTTTTTTTCTGTTACTTTGCTTTACTTTTACTGTTCATGTATTGTTTGCATGTAATTTATCTTTTACTCTTATTATTTACAATAAATTGGTTTGTCTTGTGTAAATTTGCATGTTATTTTGTGAGTAAGTTCACTTCTATTCCAGATTACAATGCCCTGAAGAAAATGGGAAACAACAAATCGAACACATTTTAATAATCTATTTTCCCACTAACAACATTCAAAATGTTCAGACCTTTAAAAAATGTGCAAACACAATTCCACTGACTATAGAAAGAGAATACATTCAATATCAGCATACCTCGTTAAGCCAACTTTCATTTGCAAGCAGCTCATTCAATATAACTGTTGTATCATTCTGATTTCGTTTTTCAGCTACACGTTGTGAACACTCAATAAACATCAAGTATTTCTGATGGGCAACTTTGTGGTACAATTCCATTTGGGCTAAACATGTATTGCACAATAAAAAATCCTGAAATAAACAAGAATTTTAAATAAAAACATTGTCATAAAAAAGCACATGTAATCACATTCTCTCATTTCATAGAGTATATGAGTGGGTTATCTAGTATCAAATACAAAAAAAATCATGTACAAACACACAAAAGAGGTCCACTCATAAGCCTTTCTCATAAGGAGAAAGGCTTATGAGTAGACCTCAGAAAGTTAGGCACAAAGTGATGATTAAATGACATAGGCATACTAGCAGGCTATGACCCTATTTTTACGGTCATGAAAACGCTGTACTTCTGGCATCTAAAACTGATCACAGAAGGATTAAATTAGGCAATTTTTATTATGTAGGATGTATTTTGTTATGTTATTTTTATGTTATATTATTTTGTTATGTTACGTATTTCTACATTTGTGAGAGAGACTACAAGCACATTTTATTCACGTTCATAATTAGCAGTAGAGTATATTGTCAATTTTTCTCCAAATTTTCTACAGTAAGGCTGTGTCTTATCTGTTAAAATTATTTTGAAAGCTGAAAATGAACTTTCCACTGATAGATATATCGGAGTAAAAAAATTTAGTCACATGGCTCATGCAACAGTGGCATAGCGTGACTCACACGTTTGGGGATGCTCAACAATAACACACAAAATGTCACTATCAACTACTTCATCTAATAGGCGAACGTAACACAAGGCAGATACACTGGAACTACTTCCATGATCTCAATTGCTTACGACGGTGTAGGCACTTCCCACAAAATCCTCACAGCAGTCAGGGCTGCCGATGTCTTGAAAGCAAATTATACAATGGCTCAGCTTTAATTCTTATATGCAAATGGCAATAAGACCACTTGTTAATTTATACATCGCAGACTTAAATAATATGTAATTTATTTAAGAGATAATACAATTTCTTGGATATTAATTAAGAAATAGTAAACAGGCACTATTTCTACAGTTTGTGCCTATCACCAAGCGGGGACTCCTGAGTGAGAAAGAGAGAGAGAGAGATATCATTTACTGACTGCCTGAAGTGTGCTGCGCTCTCATGCACAAACAAGCTTCTTTCGGCAGTAGATGCTAGCATAAAGCAATCGGGTTTCTCTGGGCCAGGGGTGAAGAGGGGAGAGGGGAACCTTGCCATCTGCGCATGCGTCATTGCTCGTCGCAATCTCGCGGCAGACGCTAGAAGCATTTTAGCTTCCAAGCAATCACAGGCCAGCTTCAACAGCCCGCCGAATTCAATCATAAGAAATCAATTTAAAATTAATACAAAACGTATTTCGCTCAACAGACCACTTGTAAGATTATCAATACAGTATGGTACAGGTTCTTATATACGGGGATGCTCAGCATCTCAGCGTCCCCTAACACTACGCCACTGTCATGCTCACTTCTGGAACTTCTTCACTCGCTCCCCCCTCCCCCTCTCTCGCCAAAACAAACTTGTACCGCTAACCCTTAGAGTTTCTCACAGGCTTTTGCCTGACCTGTCTGTGTTTTTCCTCGCCTGCATTTCGATGACGACGCCCTGCGGCGATAAACCTCAACCTATTAACGGCGCAGCTGCGCCAGGAATGGATGCAATTACCTAAGAAGTGCATGTTGATTGGTATTAATCATGAAACATCCTTATTATGTTGACTTGCAGGGTTCCTTGTGTTCAATGTGTTGGGTGAGAGATTTTAGTGTGTAGTCGATTGTGTATTCAATTGTATCATATTTGCATCTCGGGAAATTGGGGAAAGTATTTGCATTTCAGTAAAACGAATTTCAAAAATTAGCATTTAAAATATAATCATTCTTGAAAATTACTTGTTTTAGGCAGATTTAGGCAAAAACATAGCACAATAGGCATCAATCGCCCTTTTTGGGACATTTTAGGCATTATTTGATGCTTACAGTGATCTATTCTTTATGATTCATAAACATCTGCAACTATTTTCCACAAAATCCTAAAGGAACTAAATAAGCACTTGTCCTAAAATCTGTGGTCTACTTATGAGGGTTTTAATATAAGACATGAAAATGAACATGATTGAAACCACAAATCTGAAATCATGTATCACAAATATCCTTAACCTCAGTCACAAATATTAAAACAACATAAATACTGTATATATCATTAACCTTTGAAGTTTTCACTTCAACATTTCTAATGATATCATAATGAAGTTATCAGGGCAGATTTTTATGAGACTTGACAGAAGTCAGACATTGCATTTTCATTTCCAGCAGTAAATCTCCTCAGTTGTTTAAGTGTTTCACCTCATGCATGTGCACAAAGGATTGAATTTGGTGCAGCCACCCCAGAAACAAGGAAGTCATGAAATAGTAAAGTTGCTCACACAATACTATGTTACCGCTACTCTAGCACAAACACAGAAGTATCAATTATGAAGGAAATTCTACAGAACTAATGACACTACCTGGGCTGCGTGAGAAATCCAAATTTAAAGAAACTTACCTTTTCATTTGCTACTTTTGGATCTGGAGGGCATCCCTCCAGAGTTGTACTGTTGTATGGCTGACCATACATTTGTACACGAACTGATACAGCAGTTTTCTCACAAGCAGCACATAATTTTGTTGCCTCTTCATCCAGTGGCAAATCTGAGATTACATTGAAGCATGGCCATGCTCCTACACTTGTCACAACACTCGGCTTCCATTTTGTAACTTTTAATAATCTTTGTTTGCGATCTTCTGTGATATCATCAACTTTCTTTACACTTGCCAAAAAATATTCATCTAGGAATAAGGCAAATACAAATTACAAAATTATATAGAAAAAGAGATGTATTTTAACATTAAAATAGCCTTATTCAAACTAATGAAACTTCCCGAAAACACACAGTTTCATCCTGACAGTATAAAAAAACATGTCAATCCCAAACTGTAAAGTAATTAAATTTCTTTTAAGTTGCCTTCATTAAGCGCACACACACACACATACCTTTTTTGTTTGGGAGCTAGACAAAAATTTTTATAAATTTGCTTCATCAAAATGTCAAAATACTTCTTAAACAAATTGTGAATATCTCAAAATTGAGGAACATAAGAGCATCATAAAAACACAGCTCATCATGTATTTCACCTCCTTTCCCCCCCCCCTCTTTTTTTCCTTTCCTTTCCTTTTCTTTTCTTTTCTAAGTGTAAGAACTGTTTTTGTTCTTCCATTACCTTGCACACTGAATCAACACTTAAATTCTATGATTACTTAAAGATGCAAAATTTAAAACTCACCTCCTTCTTGTAATATTTCAGGTAAAAAGTTGGAATCCAGAGCTTGAGAAATTAGAGTTTGGATATACACTTCAAAATTATCCTGATACTTTACTGTCTCTTTCATTGATCGCTCAAAAACATCACTAAAACCGACAATACAAATTAATTATACAAAATAAAATAATCAAAAATTACTTTCTGTCCACAAATATACACAATGGATATTTCGAAGAAGCTTCAATCAACTTCTTTCATGTAATATTGTAAAAACAACAAAATATTTATTAACCCAGGTGTGTACAACCATTTTCAGTAGTATGAAAACATTTTCCCATAACACCACCAATTTAACAATAAAATTATTTCCATAAATATAGGTGGTAAGAAACACTGAATTTTTAAGAGTAAAACAATTCTCATCACCATCAAACATATTAGAACTTGAATTTTAAATATTTGTAAAACCATTTAATCATTAGGTTAAAGAAACAGTTAATTAGTACAACCAAATTTAAAAAATTGAAACAGAAATACTGTCCAATAGAACTTCATGAAAATTCACATCATAAACAAGCTGATAAACCCTCGTAAGCAACCATAAGGTTGTGGTGTTTAAAAATCTATTTTTAAACAAACCATTTTAACATTCTTTTTATAAAAGGCAGAAATGTTTAAGAAGAGTCTGAACATATTACTAGGAGTCATTGTTTCTAAAAAGTAAGATGTACATTAAAAAAACATTTCCATGAAATTGATACTTCATAGAACAACATTCAACATTATTCCAAATATTATTAACATCCAACTATTATGATTTTCTGCAGTCAAATCAGCACTATTACACTGATAATGAAAAAGAAATAAAAAACATACTTACTCATCACTGAGGAGTTCATCCCTTAAGAACTCCACAATGGTTTCCATTCGATTTTGTACTCTGAATTTGACACGTACTTGCTGGTATACATGTTTGTTTTGAGAAGTCCATCCAGAATACTACAAAAGTAGATATGTAACAAGTAAACAAAGATACTGGATATCTAGGTTTACCTACACTTTGAAATACACCACTTACTGTAGATATGTTTCGGTAAAGTGTTTTTCCATTTTCTTGAAATGGTTCATACTTTTGAAGAAGAGTTTTTCCATCAATTCTCCAGATGGGGGGATTTTCTTCTTTCATATCACTTTTCATAACTACAAATTCACCAGACTGAAACAAGAGATGTAATACAGTAATATTCTCTTAAATACACCCTTTCCTTACACCAAACTTGAGTTTTAAAAGTTGTCATTTCAAAATTAACTACTATACCATGTATTTCCAAATGTAAGGGGCACCTATTTTTCCAAATATTGACCACTCAATATCACTATGTACCTCATAAGCTTCTACAAAGTAAGCTTCCTCAAAATTATGCATATATTCACATAAGGTAAAGAGTAATGCAATAAAAAATAAGCAAGCTTCCTTAAAATTATGCAATAATTCACATAGGGTGATGGTAATGTTTCAGTAATGTTTGTTTATCATTCATGTAACATGTTATTATCCATTTATCATGTTATCGAGCAGCAAAAAGAAGACAAAATTTATGAAAAACAAATATTTTTGTATCTGCCAGTACTTTTTTGCTTTCTACGATCTTGATTTTGAGGATGCACCTTACATCTGCATATGTTTTATGATGCATTAACGTATAGACAGTCCATTCACATCCCATCAAATGTCCCTCAACTATGAAGTATGAAATACTTTACAAAATATATTATTTTCTTTCACTCACATGATAAAACCACATGCACAGCAAATTTTGCCTGAATGCAGTTGCTACTGGTAAGGAGAAAAATGGCTGCTAGAGAGTAGATTCTTGAAAGAAGTGAAACTGATGAGAAATTGAAATCAAAATCTAATTATGAACTGTAAATCTCATCATACACATATCACGCATTAAAATGCTGCATATACAAAATGAAAAGGATAGAAAGGCAAAAAAGTAATAGAAAGGAACAGAAAATTGCAGAGACAAAATTACAATTAACAAATCCCTGAATTTCATTTTAAGCATTAAGATATGTTTAAAAAGTTAACAAATGGTTGACTAACGAGACGTGAGAAGAAAATAAAAAGTATCTAATCTTTAAAAATATTCAACCACAAATAGGCCTAAAAATTCCTATAAAAATGTACTAATTATTTTTCATTGTGCCCATTAGTAGACATCAAATTTCTTTTATGATTCACACTAAAAATTACTGAACCTCACACATTGTGAAACTAAATATTTTCTCCCCACACAATTTCACAAAGGAAAAGACCCACCTTGAAAGGAATCTCATTGGACTCTTCTTTTTTGGATGCATTGCCAGAATCTTTGTTACTGGACCCAGAAGCTGCCTCTTCTTTATCTGCAGTAGCTGCATTAACTTCAATTCCCAAGTCAGGATCCATAACCACATCTGAAGCAGCACTAGAAGTGACAGCAGCCAAAGCAGGGGCTGAAGGAGTAATTTGCACAGTGGTGCTTGAAGACCGAGGACGCCCTTTCCCCTTGTTTGGTATCTTCACTTTCTGACGGCGTGACCTGTCAGTAGCTGCATCTTCACTACCATCAGTGGAAGCACCTTCATCCTCTGTAATGTCTGTTGTCACTAAACGGGGCCTTTTTCGGCTGCTCAACAGAGTTGCTGCTCGTCTGGACCTGCGCCGATTTGCCATTTCATCGTCTGATGAATCCTGAAAAGACAAAATCAAATGTGACTGTGATTACTCATTTACATATTTATAGATTTGTAAATGAGTGTTACACAGGTATCCAGTTTTTCCCCATCACAGAAAGGATACATTCAATTATTTATTTATTTAACACACATCCTAGGGAGTACATGACCTTGACACTGGTGGTGGAGCTTGAGTGCCCCCATGACCCTGAGAGCTATGTCAGCGGTATGGTAGCTACTGGTAGGGCCTCCCTTGCGGGACAGGTCGATGGGGAGGGGCCAGACGAAGAAGTACTCCAGAAGAGGACCTCAACAACACCAGAAGAGGACCAATTGAAGAGGCAGTTCGCTGAAGACAGGAAGATGGCCTCAATGGAACCCATGTCCGGGGTAACAGGGACGAAGTCTCAAATGGCCCGAGTGGGCAGAAGGAGCAAGCCCTCATGTGGAGTTAATACGCATGATGGCAGGTGGAAAGGCCATAAGACAGCAGCCCTATCAAACCACAAACTTCACGAGAGGCTGGTAACCTCTTCGAAGTTAAATTCATACTCGCAATCTTCACAAGATAACACCAGACGAAAACAGAAGACGACCAACGCACAAAAAGGACAAGAATAAAGGAATTTCAGAGGAATTAAGGATAACAACTTGGAATGTGAGAGGATTGAGGTCTAAAGAGATGGAACTGGAAAAAATTATGCTTGAGAGAAAGATACAAATTGCCATCATCACTGAAACTAAGAAAAAATTGAAAGGGACAAAAGAAGTGGATGAATAGATAATGATGTATAGTGGTGTATCTTAACATATAAGGGCGCAAACAGGAATAGCCATTCTAATTCATAAAAGTTGGAAATCAAGAATTGAAAGTTACAAATTCATTAATGAGAGAGGGATATCTTTAAGATTTAGGACCTCCAGAGGTTATCTGGCTATAATAGGACTGTATACCCAGAAGAAGAAGGGAAAAAGGAGGAAACAAGATCTATATAAACTACTGAAGAAACATATTGATAAAACAAATATAAATGACCATCTTATTGCATGTGGTGACTTTAATGCAGGAGTAGGTATACACCGATACCTGGAATACTTGGGTCATTTGGAGAAAATAACCTAAACAATAATGGAAATGAACTTATTCAATTTGCCAGCACAAACAGTTTAAAGATCTCCAATTCTTTCTTCAGAAAACAAGATGTAAATAAATATACTTGGTATGCTAGAGGATACCAAGGGAGGATACCAAGAGGATAGGACAATAATTTATTATTTCCTAATAAATGAAAAATTACAATCACAAATAAAGGGTGTGCAAGTGTATCAGGGATGTGATATAGGCTCTGATCACTTTATATTAATTAGCAAATTCAATCTCTGGAAAAGATGAAGGACTACAAGATGACTGAAAAACAATTCAGAAGAAGTATACAAAGTACATCTTCTGCAAGAAGAAAGTATAAAAATGCTGTACCAAACTAGATTGCAGAAATACTACTTAGAAACACCAACAGAGAATGATATAGAAAAAGAATGGAATAATGTGCAAAACTGCATTGAAAAAGCAGCAAGAGAAGCTACAGGCAGAAAGAGGAAAATAAGAAGTAAAAAGGGTCTGAAAATTTGGAACAGTGAGATTGAAAACCTAGTAAGAAACAACCTAGTCAGAAATAGCCTATCTTCAGCACCTACAACAAAATACTGAGGAGAGTAATAAAAGATACAAGGAAAAGCGTAATTTAGCCAAAATGGTTTTCTACAAGCTCAACAACATACATGGGATACATTTATAAGCCAAATAGAAAATGATATACACGGAAGACAAAATTTTGCTAAAAGATTCTTAAATATCTTAACAAAGACGAAAAAGATACAGTGAAAATAGAAGTACTTGATAAGACAGACTGGATGAAGCACTGTAGAAACCTATGGTATGAGGAAAATGAAGCACAACATGAAACATGTGAAGTAATATGCAGTGAAGTCGATCCCATAACAAAAATTGAGATCCAAGAGGCTTTGAAAGAACTTAAAAATAGGAAAGCAACTGGAACAGCCAACCTAAACAAAGAACTATTAAAATATGGTGGGGTGATGCTCCATTGGGACTACAACGCATCGTAAATTATTGTTGGCAAACTAATAAAATACTAGAATCATAGAAAATGTATGTTGTTGAGCTAAAAAAATATCCATATTCAAGAAAGGCGATCACAAAGATTGTAATTACTGAGGAATCATTATTTTAAATGCAGTGTACAAGCTGTACGCTAGAATATTAAATAAAAGGCTAAACTGTATCTCAGAAACTCTCATTGGTGAAGAACAGAATGGTTTTAGAAAAAGGAGATCGACTACAGACAATATCATCATACTGCAACAAATAATAGAAAAAGAAAGGAGTTCAATCAACAGACACACATAACTTTCATAGATTTTGTAAAAGTTTTTGATAAAGTAAATACGGTGAAACTTTGGTCTATAATGGAAAATAATGGCTATCCTCAAAAGTAAGAAGAAGCAATAAAGAGCTTGTATAAAAACTCTACTGTTGTTATAAAAGTAGGAATAAATGAAACTGATAAAATATTGATAAACAGAGGAGTGCAGCAAGGATGCTCAGTCTCATGTACACTTTTTAATATTTATATTGATGACATTATCTAAAATTGGAAGCAAATAATTTACAAAGGTATTAGGATATCAAAAGAAAATATTTTAAATATATTACTCTATGCAGATGATGCTTTAATATCCAGGAAACAGAAGATGATTTACAGTATGCATTATTCCACTTAAATCATTTATGTAGCATATATATGATGTTGAAATATCAAAAGAAAAAACAAAGGTGATGGCATTTTGGGGAAAACATTTAATAATATCAAAAATTATTTTAAATAATTTTAGAGCAAATTTCCAGTTTCAACTGTTTAGGTTGTCAAGTCGATCAAGATACCAATAAAGACATCAACATTAAATTGTCAAGGTTCCAAAGAATTTGTGGTACTATACATAACACTAAAAAACAAGACAAGATACAAGAATAAAATTCTATAAGACTATGGCTCTTCCAATTCTTCTACATGGAAAAAACTAAATACTGAAGGAATTGGAAGCAAAATTACTAAATATCAAAATAATTGGTATCAACACACGCAAAGGATGGATGACTACCTAAATTAGCTTTACTCCATCAACCGCTTGGAAGGAGAGACGTTGGCAGACCCAAAACACAATGGAAGGAAAACTTGTGAAGACAGAACAAACCTAATCCATGAAGTTCAGAAGAAGAAGAAGAATATTTAACACACATAAGGGGTTGTCCATAAATTATGTAATGTTAAAGTGGGAGGGGGGGGGTCTGAGGCAGTGTTAGGCTGCGTTACATAGAGGTAGGAGGTATTAGTTAAGTGTTAAGTAACATTGATTAATATATGTGTGTGTGTGTGTGTGTATATAAATATATATATATATATATATATATATATATATATATATATATATATATATATATATATACACACACACAGCGTACCCAGAAGCTCCCGTTACAAAAAAATACCACAAATTCTGTGTTGCCAGAAATGAAGAATGGCAGGTCCAGTTTTTCCGAAAAAAATTTTGTCTTTGAGAAAATTGAGTTTAAAAATCACTTCGGGGCGCGAAATTCAAACCGGCCGCAACGACACCAGACAACGGCGTCACCTTCTGCGCGGAGCATTTCCTCGTTTCTCCGCGTAAACGGTGAAACAGTAGAGTAATATTCTGAAAAGCATCGCGTTGCTTACACTAAAATACTTAATAGTATTAAGTACTTGCAGGTTCTATTCACTAAATATTTTAAATGTACGTAAAGAATATTGAGTTTTGTTCAAAATGATAGCCACGGTACACGGCGGCGTGAACATAAATTATGAACACGATCCAACATTTATGAAACATATTGAATCTCCTGGAATGCCCGAATTGTTATTTTTAGCACATATTAATATGAACTAGTGCTTTGGGCTTAAGACTGCCACGTAAATAATAGTCTCCTGAAGATTATTCTAAATATCGTGATATGCTAAAAGCGTTTTGGAAATGAAATGTTCTTTTTCCTGAATTCCCGTTCCATGAAAATACTGAGTTTATCTCTGGGCGCGGAATTTGAACTGATGCTTTTTAGTCATTTTGTGATGATGCAGACCGAACAGTGCATTGAAGAATCTTTGTAGGGGCACGTAGGCCATTAACCTAACCCACAGGTCAATATCAACAGAGATAAAATGGCGTCGCCGTATGTGCCATGCAACAATGAATAAAAAATACAAAACTAGTATATTACTGGTGTGAAAGGCTAAAAGACTGAGAAAAACTGTGATGTTGCATTGCGTGATGTACAAATACTTCAAAATAACTCAA